>JAUOBX010358353.1:0-10856 GCA_032360705.1 Eupentacta quinquesemita
ATATTTGACCCCAACTGATGTTTTCCTTCTGCACAAATTCGAACATAACAGTAGATTGTATGACCGAAGTGATAGAATGGGGTAATTATGGCGTTCGTTACCTATATCTAGCCAGTAATGAGCAGCAATTAGTGTCATAGATGTCATTTGATAGTCGATAATGTGCAAAAGTTTCGGGATTCGCGCGCATACGGTATTAAGCTATCCTTCAGGTTGTCCGTATTCATCACACACAAATTATATGGGAACATGGTTGTTATATGTTTCGGGCAAACCGTTGACATTATGTTTGTGTAGATGCTCGAGATGGACATTAACTTGAACCACATGTTTGTTCGGTATGTTCATGACGGCTCGTTATTATTTTGTGCAAGGTGTTGGCTGTTGGCATTTTCTTCTGAAATGGACACATCCTTTGTATTGACTGTCGGATCGAGTTAAAGGAGAACCATATGAAGGAAGACGTTGGAGACTGGCATACTGCATGCATGCTCATAAAGAAAAATTCGTGTACACCTGCCAGTTAAAATAGGCTATACAGTTAGTCACTGAGTTGGAAAGAGTTGGCCAGATTGTTTGCGAAATGCCCGCGCAGTACAACTTTTTCCAATGAAGACTCACTTACATTTTCCTTCGATACTATACTGCAAGTACTCTCGTAGGCATCTGAATGTTGTGCGCAATTTCTCTCCTAGAGAAGCCTATAATAGCAATGGAAAAGGGTGGCATGTGATGGGCATTTAGAGGCAGAGGCAGGGACGGTCGGAAATTTTCGCAAGCATGGCGGATACATGTCTGATAGCCTGAGGTCATGACAATTGTCAGGACGAGACGATATAAATATGATATTAGGTGAGAGTATGAAAACAAGGGTGATATACCAGGCATATTCATAATGATTCTTTTATCATCCAATCTGACCTGCTGTGTGCTGTGTAACAACTTCCCAAAGTAAAGTAATTTTTTGCCTGACGGATCACTTTTGCGGTGTCATGAAACCCAAGTATCACAACCAAACACATATAGCTGGAAACACTCTTTAGGAGCCATCTGCTGCCATCTGAGGGGTTTGAAAATCGAAAATTTTCTTTGTACGCTCCGCGCCAACCGGTGGTGGCGCTCCGCTTAGATAGTCTTCCAACTGATCCGTCCCCCCCAACCACCAACACAAATCGCCGCCCCTGTCGCGACACATCGTCACACTGATTTCATAAGGAAGTATGATGCAGTTATTAGGTGCAACAGACGTGCCCTACTGTCTTAATTTAGTCTCACTGAGTACAAGTTGTCCCCTGCTACTGTTGCATGAGTTCCAATAATGGGTGCTATCCGTGCTATTCCATCTTGGGAGGTGTTTCATCGGGTTGCCGCTAATGACGGTTCTAACAATTTGCAGTTCATGGACACTTGTCAATAATTCGCTGGGTCTGTAATAATTGCGCCTTCTTCTGAAATATTTCTAATATTGACCTTTCTCCAGTCCGTTGGGAGATGTCCAGGGCCTGTCCATGGAAGATATGTTGTAGGACTGTATCCAGTCCATCGGCTGCTAACTTCAGGGCTTGGTTGGAAGTTTCTACTGGTCTAATGGCCTTCGGACGCATTTATATGAACAAGCAGCTTTGTTACACATATATGTTGATATTCAGGCTACACCTCTTTTGCATAGTGTTCCGTGGTAATATTTGAAAGATCGTGGAATAGTATTTTCACTTCAATAACCACGCGACAACAATGAATGGACGAATGTATAAATGCATGAATGAATTAATATTATTCACTATTGCACGGACCAAAAACACACTTAGGACAGTACAGCAAGCACTACATGTACAACATACAATCTCGTGGATCCTGTCAAACTTTCGATTCAGAAAAGAGCAAACAAGACATTTGTGACACATTTTCTTTGACATATTGTTTCATGGTAATATGTAAGAAGAACGTGGGGTAGTATTTCTCCTTCAATATCACGTGACAATAATGATTGCAACTTTTGCACGGACCAAAAACACACTGATGATAGTGCTGGGAGCACTAGCCTATACGGGTACTTAAATGTCATGACAGAATTGTCAGTGTACCACGGAGGCAGGATAAATTTGCCTGTCCTTGGGTGAAATATTTTACGACCGAGTGTCACATTCCTGTGGTCACCTCAGTCTTATTGGGGTTGTGGACGAAGATATTTCAAACATTTAACTATATTATTCTGTGATTGTTTTTTTGGTAGAACTGAATTCTACGGATCAATCGAATTCAAAACGAATTATGAAACAGTCCAATCGGATCAGGTTCAGTCGAAATATCATACAGAATTCCAGACTGGAACGCAAACTTATTATACAAACGCTGTAATCCGACCCCTGCGAAGCGAGCTCAGCGAAGTTCTTGCAGTTTCAGCAATTCGATGCCCAAATCGGCAAAGTGATTTGTCGGGTCTCCAGGGAGCGGGATTCTCTAATGTATAAATCTAATCCCGTAACACTTCTCAGAGTAACATTTGCTGCGAACACATTCGTGATTCTCTCACATTTGAAGGTTCGAAAGCAGTAACTGACAAGCTTGATACGTTGGCCACATTTTTCATAGTAGGCCCAGGGGGCCTATGTGTGTCAGAGTAACTTCTAAGGATTGTGGAACACTATTTTCACTTCAATATGGTGATGTGGCAACAATAATTGCCCAAATATTGAGATAATGAGGGTGACATATTTAATCATTGTTATAGGCCGTATAATGAGTATCAATCATATTAGAAATCCATCCATTCACCGGCAAATGCACATTATTATATGCGTGTCGTGTACGAGTACATCATCTAAATCACGGTAAAATAATATATAACAGTAGGCCTGTTGGCCCAGAGTTCGAGAATCCTGGTGACGCCACGGATTGGATCAAAGGCATCGTGGACAGTACATTGCTGTCGTACGTGTGTAAAGGGGTTGGGGGAGGCGGGCTAGTAGCTCAATCTCTCTCAGTTGAATTGCCCAATGAATTACGACGATCCCGTGGTGGGACCCTACAATATTCTGTACCCAGGCCCCCAGAGGTAGATCCGGTCATGGGGATCTAGGCCTATGTATACACTTTGACGAACAGAATCGTACGAATGTTTCAACATTTTTCAAGACTTACTGATTTTTTTCATCAACTTTATTCATAACCATGGATCATTCCACTGGTAAACCATATCCCTGCACATATGAAGCATACAGAATATGACAAGCAAAACTCATGAATACTACACTGTAAAACATGTGTTTAAAGTTTAAACACTTTTATAAACACATTCTTGAACCATATCTCTAAACACGTTGAAATACTCAACATTATGTGTCAAATGGCAAAACATCGGTGTTTAATTGTTAAACACCATCCATCCAAATTCCAAAGACATTGTTGCTAAACACATTTTTTCCCCAGATTTCTAAACACTCTCTTTACAGTGTAGATATTTATAAATAAAGGATACATACCTAAAATGTCGAAACATACACTTTGAAACTAAGATCTAAAAGTGTGTTTAAAGATCTAAGAAAGCCGGAACATCTCTCATTGCACATTTTAACTTTGATTCAAAGGCACCAGTCTTATTGCATATACGAATTTGCCGAGGCATGTAGACAACGTCGCCCCCAGTTAGTGGCGGATAGAGGAAGGGGGAAACCACCAGAGGTGGAAGCTCCGGTAGCGCATTCACTCGAGGAGACATGTACATACCTATCACAGCGATATAGTCAGGAGCAGCTGCTTTGCAAATCTCCTGTACAGATACTTAGCGATGGTGATATCATTTTTGCTCTATCCTGTCTGTAAGGATCCAGGACAGAGCTGATATTTGTTCATTCTGGTTTTAGATTCGAAATCGCTTCTCATTTTGTCATTATAATTGTCACATGCCAGATGACATATTCACGGAGTTGTCTTTGTTATCGTATAGAATCAATTGAAATACTTCTCATCAGCCGGACAATTGGCACTCAAACGTGATCCTAACCCTGAAAATAATTATTTTGAGTGGGAATTGACAGAGGACTACATTGATATTGTGAATATATGTCCTTCAAGTGGTTAATGAACATATATATGCTTTATTCTTAGGACTGATCGATTGATCCGCATACACTCTGAAAAAGGTGTTCAGGAAGTTGGGTGAAATGAGTGTTTAGCAACGTGGTGTTTGGCATTATAATGGGAGGTGTTTGGAAACTAGACACATGTGTTTCATAATTGGATATATAGTGTTTAATATCCGAACGTTTAGAAGAAGAAAAAACGTGTAGAAAAGTGTATAAACTCTTAACACTGTTTTTACAGTGTAAATACAACAACTTGTTGGGCCTCTCAATAGCCTAATCATCGAGGTTCCAATCTGGTGGAGGGTTCGCCTCTTCATGAAGATTTCGTTATAAGGAGCCACTGGCGCTCACCCTGGCTTCCTTCATGGTTAGTCTCCGTGCCGACGCTCGGGGAAGTCTAGGGAAAGAGAGATCAAACAGAGGCAAAATAAACCTCTAAACGTTTCTGTTTAGCTAATAAAAAAAAGTGAGCAGCAAAGCCGGAGATGTAAACGATGTGACAGGTAGGTTTTGTTATAATGGTTTCTCAAGATGAACGACGTGCCCAATTGCACGCCTCCTGCTAGTGAACATATGATAATGTGTATATATCACATAGACATGTGGACGCAGCTGCTTAGTCATCTGTTGTCACTATCCATATTGCCATGACTACGCCTGAAGTGACGCGTATCAAATGGGGAAGGTTGGTCCAGGAAGACTCCGGAAATTGGACGGGATAGATTGTGCAAATTTCCTTTCGAGTTACGAGTACTAAATTTACACGTTGTAGTACCATACTAAATCCAGACGTTGTAGTAGTAAATTCACACGTTGTTGTAGTAAATTCACACGTTGTAGTAGTGAACTTACACGTTGTTGTATAGTAATTTCACACGTTGTAGTAGTAAATTTAGTAGATTTACCAGTGCTTGAGAACTCATGTATGGACTCAGACTCAAGGCCACATTCGTCTGGACTGGTGACTCGGGCTCATAGGACTCGGACTCGCCTCGAGGGACTCGGACTCATGACTTGGACTCACTCATCTGGACCCGTGACTCAGGCTTTCTCAGCAGGAGTCCGGGAATGAGTCCTTAGGACAACTGTATTTCTCGATTTCCGTCACTGCGCAGTGCCAAGAGGACTAGAATTTAAGCAATTTCATGAGAAATGTATGTAATAAACCCATTAATTGGTTTTGCCTATTCTCATAAGCCTATGGATGAACCACGTTCACAGTTCAATTTGAGCGATTCCACAATATGTCAATGTATTTGTATGTATGCCTGGGGCCTTCATGCACACAAGAGTGACCCTATTTAGCTCGTACTGACAGTATAGTGCACCAAGTGTGGTTAGACCCTGCTGATATTGTGTATATTGCTGCGAATGATGCAGTTCGGCAGTGAGATGTCATTGTGAACTTTGGATATGGTCCAAGGTCATCTGGGGTCAACGGAGGTCAAAGTCTAAAAACCTTGTAAACACGATAAGTAGTGATCGAAAAGGTGCAGAGGCCTCATGCATGATATGTAGGTTGGCCATATGGAGTACCTAATCCTTATTGTTCTGGGGTTTGTTTCAACAGAGGTCGAAATCAGAAAACCTTGTAAACATGATGATTAGTGAACGAAAATGTGCAGATACCTCAAACTTGGTAGATAGGGTGTCCATATGGCGTACATGATCCCCATTGCTTTTGGGTTTTGGTCCAAGGTCATCTGGGGTCAAAGTCTGAAATCCTTGTGAACACGATAACTAGTGAACAAAAAGTTGCAGAGACTTCATACTTGGTATGTAGGTTGGCCATATGGACTACATGATTCCTATTGTTCAGGAGTTCGGTCCGATGTCATATGGGGTCAACGGAGGTCAAAGTCTAGAAACATTGTAAACACGATAAGTAGTGATCGAAAAGGTGCAGAGACTTCATACTTAATATATAAGTTGGCCATATGGAGTACATGATCCCTATCATCTTTAGGTTTGTTCAAAGGTCATCTGGGGTAGAGAGGGGTCGAAGTCGGGAAACCTCGTAAACACAATAGCTAGTGAACGAAAAGGTGCAGAGACTTCATACTTGGTATGTAGGTCTGTCATATGAAGTACATGATCCTTATTGTCACTGGGTCTGGTACAAGGTCAGTTGGGGTCAACAGAGGTCAAAGGATGTAAACCTTGTAAACACGATAACTAGTGAGCAAGAAGGTGCGGAGACTTCTTACTCCGTATGTATGTCGGCTATATGGAGTACACGATCCTTATTGTTCTTGGGTTCAGTCCAAGGTTATCTGGGGTCAACAGAGGTCAAAGTCCACAAACCTTGTGAACACGACAACAAATAAACGGAAAGGTGCGGAGACTTCATACTTGGTATGGTTTGTCCTATTTAAATGTGAACATATCTGCAGACGCCCAGGCATGGTTGGAGGAATACTGGAGAAATGCTACACTGAATTTATTATCAATTGAATATGAGGTGTTGTTTTCCTACAGTCTGTGGGCTGCCATATGAAAAATCGTCATGTAGTCTCAAATTGTTACCGAAATTGCCAAAAAAAGCATGGAACCACTACGCCTCGTTGCGTTCTTGTTCATTAAGTGGAAGGTTTCAACCAAAAATGAAGACTATGTAATAATTAGGAGGCATTACAACTCTTAGGTATGCATACGACAGGTGTCAGGTATCACTTTATATATACCTCCGGCAAATCGCAAATTTCCATGTAGTTCTTCTTGGTGTCCGAGTTTCCCCCGTTCAATTCGCTGCTGTGGCTCCGCGGAATGAGGAGTTTACCGTCTGGCTTCAACCAATTCTAGGTGCAAAAAAGAAACGACAGTAATCAGCTATTACGGCAATGGGACCAAGCTGAAGCTAGCACGAGATTCGCAGCACAGATTCGCGGACTCCACTCAGCACATTCAGGATTTGCCTCAGATCCAAAATGAGCCCATTACCTTTAAATCAGATTACGGAAGCCGATACCAGAATATTTTATTCCGAATGCTGTGCGGAGTTCAGCTTCTCTGCTAGCGCAGGATTCGGCAGCACATGATCCATATCAGCACAAGAGTCGACCACCCGCGAATCGTGCGCTGAATGTGAGGCGAATCATGTGCTGAATCCTGTGCCAACTTCAGATTAGTGCAATGAGCGGCTATACAGTTCTAGTTGTGCCCTGTATCATATTGAGACTCCATAGGCGTGTTGTGTATTCCCACTGATGCGACCACAAATTAAAACGAAGTGGAATCTAAAATTCGAGCAGTTATTTGCTACGTATTTGTTGGTATATTTATTTACCAAATATGAAGCTGAAAGATGTTCCTGCATGTAGAAGATTATAGACGATGCATCTCATTGGTCGTATAAAATAAAATAACTTGACAATACTCACTGGCTTGCACGCTTCAACATGTACAGGAGGTAAACCAGAAAGCCACAAGGCTTAGTGATTCCTTGACTGCATTGGAGTGAAGTGGTGTTGGTCCACTCGCCTCGCATGCTGAGTGTTGTGGGTTTGAGTCATGGCTCGGACGTTTAATCTGAAGCGCTCCGAGTGTCAACCCATGAGTAAAATGGGGACCTGTGAGGAAGTACAACTAGGCGCTGTATTAGCTGCTGCCACTTATACTCTCCGTGATTGTCGGAGTGCGAACCATATGCTATGATCAGAGTAATATCTGTAAAGCGCACTACGCAAGTCAGTGACTTTATAGAGGGCTATATAAGTGTGTGATATTATTATTATTATTATCATTATTGACTTCTGATGGCCTCAACAATAGGCATCGTGTATTTCATTCCAAGGAAAACCCACAGCACAATAGTGCCTACACCAAAAACAATAGGGTTCGTGTATCCCATAACAAAGCTGCATACCAAATTTCAACCTGGTCGGACCAAGCATTCTGCTGTCATAACAAGTCTTTCAGAGTTGTGACCTCTAATGACCTTTGACCTGACCCCAAAACAATAGGGATCATGTACTCATTACGGGGATCCCACATACCTAGTATGAGTTTGATCCATCCAAGTGGGGTTGAGTTATTGCGTTCATATGCTGAATTTGGCCGAATATGGATGTTTCCACAATTTCCTTTTCCTCTCAAAAATGGCCCGTGATCTACACCAAAAACAATAGGTTTCTTGTACTCCCCATAACAAAGCTGCATAACAGCTTTCAGACTGGTCAGACCAAGCATTCTGGACTTATGCTGTTAACAAGGTTTTCAGAGTTGTAACCTCTAGTGACCTCAGATGACCTTTGACCGGACCCCAAAACAATAGGGACCGTGTACTCATCATGGGGAACACACATACCAAGTATGAGCAGGATCCATCCAAGTGGGGTCGAGTTATCGTGTTAACAAGCTGAAATTGGCCAAAATATCGACTTTTCTACAATCTCATTTTTTCCACCAAAATGACACCCGAGCCACACCAAAAACAATAAGGTTCTTGTACTCCCCATAACAAAGCTGCATACCAAATTTCAGACTGGTCAGACCAAGCATTCTGGACTTATGCTGTTAACAAGGTTTTCAGAGTTGTGACCTCTAGTGACCTCAGATGACCTTTGACCTGACCCCAAAACAATAGGGACCGTGTACTCATCATGGGGAACACACATACCAAGTATGAGCTGCATCCTTCCAAGTGGGGTCGAGTTATCGTGTTAACAAGCCAGGCGTTACATACACACATACATACACGCACACACACACACGCACACGCAAGGAATCAAAAACTGCTGTTTTGTAGAATAGTCCCACGGCTCAATTGTACTATCTGACTATGAGTGGATAACGATTGCGTTGTAACAAAACTGGACAACAACAGCGGGCAATTTGAGCCTCAGGCCCTACATTGAAATATCAGGTGTGTGTTTGTTGTTTGAAGAATGGCTTATCAGTTACTACCTTGAAATACTAGCTGTAGCCTGAGTGTTACGTTCATTTCAATTTGAAAATACTAAATGACCGATATTTATGTGTCAAACCTAAAAAATACTGAAAGATCTGTTGGAATAGAATATTGACAGGTTCTAACACTTTGATTTCCTTTTTTTTTGTATTTCACAATTATTGAAAAAATGTCAACAAGTGTAACGCCCATTTGAAGACACAACATTGTCCTACTTTGGGTGTTCCCGAAATGAACCATACCTTTTTCACGTATCAACTCAGGTCCTCAGGCAAGGCGCTCTATATCCATTGCCACCTGTGAGGAATTTATTTGTCCGAGTATTTTCACCTTGCGCGTTGATAAGAGTATAGTGAAGGGTCCAGATTTCATTACTGGTCCAGATTTCGTTACCTGCCGGTATCGCGCAACTGGTTCCTACGATGCGCGCGTCGTTCCCGGGACAAGCTGGAATCTTCGTAATGGCAAACGTCACTGATAACGCTCGGCCACTTATATCAAGTGAATGGAACATGACAAGAAATGAGGGGGAGGATTGGCACGTTACCATTTCTGTATGAATACCCTTTATATTGAGGTACCGTCACACTATGGGACATCTGAATAAAATACCCTTACAATGAAGTACCCCCATATTAAGGTACTACATTAGGGTACATCAACAGTGAGGTACTTCCACATCATCGATATGCTCCGTGAACCTGGTGGGGAATTAAAATGCAGTATCCATGTCTGTACCCTTGCTGGGCTTGTAAGAGTTCGATCCTCTGCCGAGCGAATATGCCCATCCTATCAAAACAATCGCGGAAGGACAAATGTTTCATCCATGTCATATAGGACATGTTCGCGACTGCAAACTTTACCCACTAATCTAAGTTATTCTCACTTCAATAGCGGGAACCGCCTCGCTGTGATATCGACTGCTAAAAGTTATATCTCGGGAATATCCTCCGTCGTTACTGTATACTTCTTCGTGAATTTATTACTAATTGAATCTCTGTTCAATACAACAACGAATATACTGTGTCTCTTGTAACCTAGTTTACATTTTTCATACTTCAAATTATAGATGATAATCCGTGTTGGTTAGCCTAATTATTCTATACTCGACCTAGTTTCTTCAATATCGGAGGCAATTGAATATGAGGGTAAGTTTCCATTTAGAACAATGTCATCTTATTCATGAAGTTCACCACCGAATCATTACTAATCTGTTTCCCTCTCACGATACCCCATATAAATCTATATTATTAACACAGATTTGAGTAACGTGCTTTATGATAACAATCGAGGACAAATTTAGGAGAATTGTATACACGTGTGCAATGTTGTGATTTGATAGTTTGGGAATAAGTCATAGATAACCAGGTACACTCTAAAAACAATGATTAGCGAATAGACACTTCTCCAAACACGTCATCGTCCCCACTTTGCAAACATGTTCAAATTTTACACATGTTTAGTCAATGAACACAAAAACAAAATGATTGGGATTGATGAACGTTTATGTATTTCCCCTCTAAACATGCTTATAAATAATCCAAACGTGTTTCCGAGTCGGGACAAGAAAGTTTCAATAAAAGTTTTAAATTACTAGAGTGCGTTGATATACATACGGAAAACTTCGGGAAGAATTGTTTTCTACACAGTCATTCATTGACAGTATGTACTACTGTACCTAGCGTACAACGGCTGTGCGATCACCGTATCACACAAAATAGCTTCTATTCCTAACACTACGCAGCCCACAAATTAATATAATCGTTGGGTCATTCACCTCAGTCGGTATCAACTAGTTTTACGTGTTTTTCTCGAATCACAGTTAGTTGTTTTCATAATAATCAAACATAAATTCGCATTTA
>JAUOBX010358464.1:0-10856 GCA_032360705.1 Eupentacta quinquesemita
ACATCCTGACACAGCTTCATCATTACAGTAATCCCCATCTCTCCACTTGCAGTTATCATCTCCACACTGACTTCAGAAAGGCCAGTTGCCTTCCCCGTTTTCATACCCCGCATGGCCTTAACAACTTCCTCCCGACTAACCCTCTCCACTGGCCCCTCCAGCATAGCCGCATCTGTTACCTGGTCCCAATCATTCTCTTCATTCATTATCCTCTCCATGTGTTCTTTCCAGACACTTCCTCTGTCTTTCTCACTGAAACTCAATCTACCGTCACTTCCCCGCATGCATCTCCCTCCATTTACATCCCTTCCTTCTTTCATCTTAGTCTTCACGATCCTGAACTCTGTATTGGGATTCTCGCTAATCTCGCACAGCTCCTCCTCGGCTCCCTCTCTCATTGCTTTTGCTACCACCGAACGTATTCGTGTTCGTCACATTTACAACGAGTCTTGCTATCGGTATTGTTGCAAACATGTATCGATCCTGTAAATGGTCAGTACTGGAGACTGGAAATCTCATCCAAACGTTCCTTGAAAAAGGTCGTAGCTATGGAATGTACCTTAAGGTCTCCTCATTGCTGAAAATAGGTTGGTTGATCCTGAACAGCCCCATGCGAAGTCAGTGTAAATAGGCGCTGGTAACAATTATCTACACAGCCGATATGCTATGTTAATCTTGAGTTTGTGTGAATATCTTTCTATGAAAGCTCCCACCAGAACAGCATAGATTTCTACTGGAAACATGCCCTATTATCAGAAGATGAGACAATGGACACAGGTACATGGTAGTAGTATCTCAAAAGTAAATTGGCGCTGGAAACAATTTCCTCGTTTTAACACAATATGTAATGTTCATCCTGGGTGTGTGTCAGTCAATATCTTTTCTATGAAGCCTCCCAGAACTGCATATACTCCCGTTGGAAACATGCATTATAATCGGAAGAGGAGACAAAGTACATCTTGGTGATATATTTTAATGAAACATCTTCAAGAATGCTGTGTTTACATTGGCTGAGCCTGGCAGGCACATAAAAGTGAATCCTGATTTGAGCTCACACAACTGGTCATTTTGTATACATCACTCGTCTCTTTTAATGGAATGATGGAGGTAGGCATAATAGAAAGAAAGGAAGGGTGAAGCAGTAAGCAATTCTTGAAAAAAGTACTGAAGCATAACATTGATCTTATTGATCCTTAATTAAAATGATTCCTAATCATTGTGAGTGATCGCAAAATGTTGATGACTGTTCCACATATTTTCGAGTTGAGTGTGTAGTTGATTTCAACACAATTATTATGCCTTGCGAGAGTTTCATTTTCTAGTCACTGTATGGTCGTTGGTACGTCACCTATAAAGTTCATTGGGCAACCGTTAGTTGGATAATGTGCAATATAAATTAAATTACAGATATAAAACACATATAAAAATGTTGAAGAACTGTTGGAGAATCAGGGCGCCTCATATAATTTATAAGAGCTACAATTTGATCGTACAATACACACATTGTCCAACAAATATGAATAATTTGATGATTATGATCATAGCCACAAATTAGCTCCTGAGGAAAAACTATTGGTGGATGAGTAATGCTGCTCTTTATGTAGACTCTAGTAAGTGCGGATGTGACATGACACTACAATTAAATCTCAGAGTTGAGCTAACACAATCCTAGCAAGTGGCCAAACAAGCGAAATGCGGTACAAACAAATATAAAGACATATTCCATAGAAGCAGAATATTGCTTGAATGAGTACTAGGTGTACAATACCTCGACCGGACACTATGAAACATTCTCCTCATGAAGCAATTCAACATTAGTACTTTTTTAACTGCTCCATACTTATTGGCTTTCCGTCTCATATCACACTCTTTCTCTTCCTACAAATGTTCATTCGTCACAGAACCGAATTTTTCAATTCATACCGCACTACCCCAATGTCTGCGGAGCACCAAACATAACTGCTTCATAAATGATTCGAATAGTGATTATTATAGTAGTAAATTAGGGCTGTAAAACACAATATTTAATCAATCGTCTTAGCAGGATATGTATGGTCCCGAAAAACAGTGACGCACACAGACACAAAAACATGAATATGTACTCGATCACTGAGTAGATTGCCTAATATTTACAATCAAGTTTTAATTATTTCACTGTTTTTTGCATGGACATAATGAGTTCTCCATAGCAGTTAGGGACATAGTGACAATAACAATCTATGATTTGTAATTGTACTCTCTGGTTCCACTTGGCATTTCCATTATAACTTTTCCTGGATGTAAAACAAGTAGATTAAGACATCATCATGAATCAATAGAATTATCATGAAGGATCAATGAATCTGCCCAGTGACAATGCTTGTTTGCTACGTATTATTCTTCTCTTCAGATTTCACCCTGTGGTCATGATACAGGTATGCTCCGAATGACCAACTAAACTAAATTGATGAGAATGAATATTGTTGCGCCATGTACTGTTATTTCAGCAGAGATATACTGTGCAACTGCAGTTCTATCGCAAAACCAGCTAATAGGTTATCAAGTGGTAAGACATTCCAAAGATTCTGATAAATAATTATATATTTTTCAACTACTTGCTAAACAAGAGACTGGGCTGAAAATAACAAACATATCAAATATAGTTGGGGACGTGGAAAGAAAATACTTGACAACTGCATTATATGATAATTTATTAAATAATAAATGCACATGCATTTTCTGTTTTATGACACATAAACCCAATGAGGTGCAATACGACAGCTCAATACATGAATGAATTTTGGGCTGATGTCATCCTGTTCCAATTTTTCGCAATTGCATTCTCTGGTTCCTCTTGACATTTTACTTCATGACTGCTACTATATTTGAGTAGACGATCATAATTTAGACATTGTCATGAATCGGCATTTAACACTTTACAGTACATTGAGCAAGATTAATTACCCATTGCAACACTTTTGACAGATCATTGTAATTTTTTCGACCCATTAGCACTGAATAAAATTATAGAGACAATCCTCAGAAACACTGTAAGTACAATGTCTGTATTATGTCACAAAACTCCAGTCAAGAGCATCACGACAGCTCAATATGTTGTAGCATTGATGAATCTTGATCTGGTTCCATCCTGCGTATGTCTGTCGAGTCACACGAACACACTATTATACATGCAGCATCACTAGTGCTTTGAACTATGACAGTCACTTGTACTCTCTGATAGCAGGCTGTTCAATACAAACATGTTAGTGCTTATTTAGTCCATGAACAACATTGAATAAGGGGGAAATTGCCTCAAAATTAACGACCCGGTAAATGAAGTTGGAGGTGATGTGATATGATCTGATCCACTGTATCAATGAGTTCATTTATTATACCATAATTTGATCCACAGAGCATTAGAGCGGGCACATGCAATGTCTGTTTCATGACACATAAACCCAGTAAAGAGCAATACGACAGCTCAACAAGTTGTTGCATCACTAAATATTTATCTGATTTTATCCTGCTTTAATGCTCGTCATGTCATATTAATACACTGTGATTACTTGCAGCATCACTAGTGCTTCGAACTATGATGATCATCCGTACTCTATGTTGGCAGACTATTCAATACAGACATCTTATAACTTATCAGGAGAGATGGCCAAAAAGTTAACAACAGTTAGAGTGTTGAAACCCAGTGCTTGACAACTGCATCATGTGACATGTGATGTGATATGCTATGATCTGTATTGATGGGTTCATTTATTATTTCAGGGATCTGCATCCAGTACTACAATATCATTGAGTTCTCTCCCAGGGCATTATAGAGACGATCCCCATCTCACTGCACACACATGGTCTGTTCCATGACACATAAACCCAATAAGGAGCAATACGACAGCTCAATACATTGGATGGATGATTTATCGCCGGTCACGTCACTGGGATTACATTGAGCATCACAAGTGCTTTGAACTACGATAGTCACTTGTTGGCAAACTATTCAGTACGGAATAATGAAGCCTATTTAAGTGTCCAATAACCGCATTGAACTTGGAAAACTGGGGTCAGACTTAACAACTCATTCAATAAAGTTGGAGGTGTTGAAACCAGAGGATTTACATAGTTCTCCATTATGTGGTATGTGACATTATGCCAATCTGTATTGATGGGTTCATCTATGACTCCATTGAACGAGAAACAAGCTCTACAAAGAAATGATCTTCTCCCCGATGCATTATTGAGATAATCTCTAGAATTAATGTAGATGACTCATGAGACATAAATAAACACTGTGCGGAGACTAATGTGGCAGTTCAATATATTGATTGCATGAATAAATCCTGCCCTAATGCCTGTCCAAGTGCTTTGAAATTCACTGGTTGTTCGTACTCTCTGTAGAGTTGGCAAACTACTCAGGACAACAGTATCACATGTGTAGTGGGAAGATGTAATGAGTATACCAAGGGTGCATGGTATTATTAGCACATTCATAGTCTCAATCAATCTAAACTGAAGGTCGTAAAAGGGACGTGGAATAATGTTTGTTATTTGCTAGGTACTAATTGTTTTCGGGGATTTTTCCTGACGAATGCTATAGCATGATGATGTAGCTGCATACAGACCTGGGAGTGTTCCACATGGAGACGATAGAAATGGAGCATAATTGCCCTAACATTGGGTGGGGGAACATCACACAGCTTCGTTCCGAAGCATAAACACGATCAACTGCCTAAGAAGTTTTCCAATGTGTACAATCACATCCATGAGGCAAGCCAGACATTTCACTCAGAAGCCACAAGAGCTGGACCCTCTAATTCCACCCTCACAAGAGTAATTGGGCCTGGCCTGATGACAAATTACAGAATAATTGAGTGCGATTGTTACTGTTGGGACAAATAAAAGAATGTACCAGATACTTTTAATATCCTATTGTTGCATTTAGGTATGTCAGTATTTCGGGTCATCATCGGTTTGGGGGATGTTCGTTTCATTAACATTGGATTATAGGCGATAACTAGGTTGAGTCATCCCCCGAAAAAGCAATACGACAGCTCAATACGTTGGTTGCATGGATACATCCTAAGCTGACATTATCCTGCCTGAACGCCTGTCCATGTCAAACACCGTGATTACACGCATCAAGTGCTTTGAACTTCGATGGTTGTTTGTACTCTGTACTACTCTCTGTAGAATTGGCGAACTATCCAGGACGAAAAAATAAGATGAAGATTATTAGCACCGAAACTGGCATCATCCTCAACACATGCATAGTCTCAAAGGTATACTGCAGGCTAGCGAACCTCGTAGAGTATGAACAACTAAATATATCGGTCTGAACCCTGTCTCAATCCAATATTCCTATGTCATTTTATTAGGTTTACCCGCTGTGAGCATGCGCATTGATAACCGTGAACTGGCTTATCCGCTCATGTATCATAATGGTATAGTGTCAATATTTCACAATATATTCTCATCATTATTGATTCGAGTAATTGACCAACTCACCAATATAAATATATCACTGATGGCAAACCCATACAGACTCCAGAGCACTGAGTTCATGAATATACCCAGAGCTAGTAGGAATAAAAGTAAGACACTGGACCTACTCTGCAATACCGGTATATGATCCGTGGAGAAAAGAGATCTGAATGATTTTAAAAGGTATCTATTTGTTTAACATCTGCAGCAATCACAAAATAAATGGGAATATCAGTTCAACGCAGGCCTAAATGGGTAACCTACAAAGTAACTTGTATAGCGCTGCACTGTATGTGGCTGACTCATGGCATCACAACTCTGCCCGCCCGGTGCGGAAATGTCTGAATTGTGCACTCAAATATATGTGCGGGTTTGTGGGTCCCACATAAAAAGGGACTGTCCAAATCTCGATCAATTCAATTATGTTCTACCTGGAGTATGTCTTACCAGTAGTCTAGTAGTTTTTACGCTTTTTGTTGTTCTTAGATATCGTGTTAGTCAATCAGTTGAATATTAGATAAATCAAGAGTCAGGGGGGTTTATATAGCAACTAAAGTATTCTGAACGACAGATGCAAATTAATATGTATTTGACAGACTACATAAATAAGTACTATCCTTATTTTGATATCCCTTAGTTCGATATCCCCAGTTCAATATATTAGTTGATGAAATACAGAACACACACTTTAACATCAACTTAGCTGAAACTATTAGCCATGCTCATAATCGCTATAGTCCCCGATCTACGGTACCACAAAACCAGCCCGTTCAATTTATTACTTGCACCATTTTCAGAACGAATATTAAATGTATTGCACCACTATGTTGCACATACTGTATCATTTAGGAAAATATTCCATCAAAAGTGCGCAGATTCTATACACCCTGTTCTATAATCATGTATGACAAGGCACAAAAACCATTTGGGACAACTCCTCAATAGTTCAGCCAACTATCGATTGGATTTGTTTTATTGAATGCTCTGTGGAGAATATGGAAGGAAAGCCTATTATGAATGCTTTTATCAGAGGCAAGGAGAGGAGCCTAATATATGAGATAATATTTTAAAACGAAACCTAGTAACAAACATCATTATGTTCATATTCATCCATTTTAGGCATCCGAATATGTATACATGAGGTTCCTTCGCAGGAGGCTATCGGCAGCCATATAACATAACCGAAATGTATCCGGTGGAGAAAATAGCATGACCGTATGAATTGAAGCAGACAATAATTTCAAATGTTATTAAATAAAAATCCATTCAAACAACTTCTCATCATGTTTCTTCATAGGATAGAACCCGTCGAAGCCCTCTACTACGCAAGTTGTATCGGTGATGTACATTTATCTTCGATTTAATCTCCTCATGTTGTATACTAGCCTCCACCAGTTCAACAGATGACAGTCCTGACCAAGAACTGATGATAAATTATAAATATATCAACATTGCAGTGACATGAGCTCGTTTAGTCAAACTGAAATATCTAACTAACATCATAAGTAAAATAAATCAGGTATTGATTGATACGGTAACTTGACAGCATTTATGTATCAGGTGCAGGACTTTGCCTCTGGGCAACTACCGAAAGCTGTGAAAGCCTAAAAAGTTCAGGTATAAATACATATAAATGATATGTGCTGCCTTGATTACCCCTCCTTGATAACAATTATTCAGGAAACCCACATGCACCCAATTTCCTCTGGTCTTTGCAAATAAAAAAGCATTCGGCAGATTTTCACAAATGGGCCCAGGGGGCCCGAATGATCCACCAGACGACCTTGGACCTTAATTCCCTGAACACCCTATATGTAGCATTGGTAGCCGATAAAAATGACCAACTTTTATGAACACCAGATTTTGACTCTAGGAGGAGAAGCATTTGGCAGATTCTCACAAATGGGCCCAAATGGCACACCAAATGACCTTGGACTCCAAAATCCCGAATACTCTGTATGTAACATTGGTACCCGATAATAATGACAAACTTTTATGGTCACCAGTAACTCTGAATTTTCCCAGTAAAGGATAGGCCTATAACATAGTCCCCTCAGTACTGAGATATCAGAATGTTACAAATTTGCGTCCCTATAGGCGAGGCACCTTATCGTCATTGCATCACCTCACCCGGGCATTATCGGGAACCTGTAAGGAGATTGAGAACAATCTGCGCCTATCAGCAGAAACCCAACTGTCCAGAATTGTTAGAGAGCGTGCCTGTTTCCTGCGATCAGGGTAATATCTGTAAAGTGCTTCGAGGATGCCACCGACGTGGGAGAGTCATATATTCACTAGGTTTATTACCGAAAACATCCAAAATCCTGCCCGCTCCACATTGTATATTTCCGATTCAAGTACTAGAATAACGAACTCCCAAGTGATGGCGCTATACAACAACAAACTTAAAATTATCACGATCACTTTAAAATGTTAACAGAAGTATGGCTGGTCAAACATATCAATAACCTTCAATGACATGACACAGTTATGAAGGGTAACAGGTTAACTGGCTATCACGAACAAACCCAACTGCTGAGGGAAGCAATAATTCAATCATTACACGTTGGCCTCGCCTATAGTACATCAATTAATTTAGTCACTTTATGTGGAGCCACATTCAGCTTCCTGTTCTGGACCCCAAAATACTGATAAATGGAACACGTGCCTCTACAAACCAGATATTTATATGCCCATCCAGGTTAGGCCCAAGGAATCAGGGGGCAAAGCGTAGGTTTTCCCTCATGACATTTACGGACAGAGGAAGATGGAATTATTTCGATAATATAATAATATCTCGTTCTTATATAGCGCCTTTTCATGTCGATGACATGCTCAAAGCGCTTCACAGATAGCTTCAGGGAACTAGAATGAATGATTGTGCAGCGGAGGGATGGTGCCTACATTATGATAGCATTAAGGTAATTAGCAGCTACTGACATCAGTAGAGGCTTGATCGAGGGGAACTGTGACAAAGAGGGCGCTGATTTATATTATTATATAGTCCTCTTCTTCGGATAAGGGAATAACGAGACCACAGCGATGTGATGTGATTCCTTGCCTTAATGTTATAGTCACCATTGTGGTGACAAGATTACTGATGCCTATGGATTACGCTGGAATATCTACACCAACGCTATGAAAAGTTGGAATGAGGTCAAAAGTTCAACTGAGGCCAATGTCGGTCACCAGATGCAGTTTACACAGACGAACATAACTTCCAGTTAGGCCGTCCCCAGTGCTTCGTTGTCAGGATATACATCCACCTTTCCGTCCACTAGTTATCGTGTTTACAAGGCTTATGGATCTTGACTACTGTTGACCCCAAGTGACCTTGAACTGAACCCCAAAACGATAAGGACTGTGTACTCCTTCCTACCTACATAATCAAGTATGAAGTCTCAGCACCTTTCCGTTTACTATTTATCGTTTTCACAAGGTTGTTTTACTCTGACCTCTATTGGCCACAGGTGACTTTGGACTGAACCCCAAAATAATATGGACCAGGTACTATATATCCAACCTACATATCAAGTATGTAGTGCTAGAAACAATAGGGTTCCTCCCCCACTATAATTGCCACCGGCATACCTAATATGAACGTATTTGATGATTTCGCTCACTAGATATCGTGTCCACAAGCTTTTCGGTTGTTCACCTCTCCTGACCTAGAATGACATTGGACCTGTGCCAAAAACTATAGGGTTCTCCCTCTCCATAATTGCAACCAAAATGCCAAATATGAACATGTTTGGTGCGTTTGCTCTCTAGTTACCGTGTTCACAACAAGGTGTCACACACATACACATACACACACATACGCACATCTGCGTGATCGCATAGATTCCTGTTGTCTTCGGCAAGGAATCAACAACTACTAATTGAACAATCGGTGACACATTGGCGAATAATATCAAGACACATGTAGCGAGGCCAATGTGAATCTCTACCCTTTGGGATGGACGACTATGTGCGGTATGTACATATATGCCCCAATCATTAGCAGTAGCGACGCGGTCGAGAATTGCTTGAGGGAATCATTCTGCAGAAATGAACACGAAATGTCAATAGGTCATTATTATTGCCCATTGCTCATTCGCTCGACATCGATGGGTGCAATTACTTACGAACGTGATAAATTGGGGCGTAGGGTGGGAAGAAAGCAGACAGGACTTGGCTCGAGGGAAATTAAGAAGGAGGGCAGAAGGCAACAACAGGGTTGAAGGTTAATGAAAAATGTGGGTTCATGAGGTGTTTCCAATGTGCCACTGACACTTATATACTCGTATTTTATCCACTTTATTGTACATTGAACATGACTCAAGGCAAACGAATGAGACACTGATAGCATGCGTGCCATTGTTAAATGATATAGTCACACTACCAGAAATAACGTTCTGCGACTGCTTGCAACTGCTTCAAATTACAGTACTTACAGTAAAAATGCCTTTTTCTTCAGTGCCGAATGATGTTATTCCGCTGTCATCATCTTGATCAACGACCCAAGAAGGGAGGTGAGAAAAATTATCATATCTGTAAATTACAAGTTCAACAAATTGCCACACCTATGTTGAAAGAAATGCCCGATGACGTCCTTCTATCAAATCTTACTCACATTGTTATACATCATTGGCATTATCATGTGTACCATCTGTGCTAAAGGTTGCCTCGGTGACACCAATCATCAAGAAATCAACGCTTGACCGAGAGGATGTCAACAACTACCGCCCAGTTAGTAATTTGCCTTATGTCTCGAGAATTGTCGGGAAAGTGGTTGTAAGACAGTTACATGATCATCTGGAGAGAAACAACTTATATCAGCCGAACCAATCGGCATACAGAAAGAAACACAGCACCGAAATGGCGTTAGTAAACATCATGAATGACATAGAGAGTGGAATTGATTGAAACCATTGTGTTTTTCTCGTAGCGTTGGGTCGAAGTGCAGCATTTGACACGGTAAACAACGAGTTGTTATTACATCGTCTCATCAATTCTTTCTCAGAAACAGGGTCTGCAAAATCCTGGATGTTATCCTATATCGAACAACGTACGCAGTCGGCGGGCATCAGCGGCAGCACTTCTTCTATGAAGGATGTCAGGACGGGACTCCCTCAGGGATCTGTATTGGGACCTTTTTTGTACCCACTTTATACTCCTCCTTTATTTTTAGTTGCGGAGAAGTTCGGCATCAACATGCACATGTATGCTGATGATACGCAGTGATATGTATCGTGTCACCAACGAAATGCTGATGCTGCTTCGACTTGCCTAGAGATACGCAAATGGATGGCAGCTAATCACCTAAAGCTAAATGATGCGAAGACAGAATTTTTAATAATTGCGAAAACTAACGCACAGAAGACAATATCTCATAACGTATAAGTTCT
>JAUOBX010358575.1:0-10856 GCA_032360705.1 Eupentacta quinquesemita
TATTTCGCAGTATTACAGCCCTCCCTATGCTTTGACCTCTCTTTCATAACTTCTCCTAGCCGAAACATTCATAACTTGATTATAATAAATAATGGAAACGTCTCTACATTCTGACCAGTTAGAACGAAGAGACGCAATACGTGTCTTTATAAGTTACTAGATGCCTACAGTCAGTCACTACAGGTCAACTGCTGTGACCTTCCTATATGTTCCGCCTGGTCGGAGCATGGAAAGGTCAGAATATGAAGACGTCTATATATATATATATATATATATATAGAGCAATTACAATTCCAAGGGTTACTGAACAGGTATAGATTTCCATGAATAGTCTTGCATGTGATGTCTGGAGTGTACTATGGTACAAGTGCAGAGCGATAAGACGAGACAACCCTCTGAAGGCATCCTTATGTATGTATATAGAGTCGCTGCACCGAATCGGGTAGTCACCGTGGCTATGTTAGCGAATGTATATGCCGGTAGATGAATCAGATATTTAAATCTCAGGCTACCATGAGCCAGGATTATACAGGAGGAGAAGGTGACCTCTCTTAGTGTTAGAATGACCAGTGATTCAGCTATGGCAGTTGAATCCCCTTAGAAGGTATGTTAGTGGATATTACATTTCAAGTACAATATTTTGTTGCTTGGCTGGTTGACTATAGGTAAAAAGGTCAGGTTTGTTGTTACCCCCTGGCGCTGTTAGCTTAGATACCGTAACCTCAGGGAGACCATTTTTAATGATTCTATTTAGACATTTAAAAGTGAATTGGTTTAGAAAAAGACGTGTTAGTTCAATTAGATATTGAAATGCGTCGTTATCAATGGTCTGAACTTAACTGCTGGCGACATCCAATGACGTCAGGTTTGTCGAATTTGTGAAATTTTCTCTCCGAATATCTTAGTGGGGCATTGTAATAGTCCAGCCTCGCACAGTAGCGTGACAGGTATCTGCGTCTTGGTTTCAGCGTATCTTATCAAGGGTTACGTAGAATATAGTTTATCCTGCGACCCACCTTGGTGACTTCCTCTGTGTCTGATGTGTGTTCGATGTTGTAAACTCCAAAGTTTTGAGTTAGTTGAAGGTAGACAGTGGTCTCTACAAAATAAGGGCGAAATCAATGTTTCCAAAACGCAGCAGAGGTTTCATCTACAAATCCCTGTGGTGAGTCATTCCAGTCTTCACAAGTTGCAATAAATAACAGAGTTCTGGGAAAATAGTTGTAGTTGTTGTTGGGAACATTGAACCTCGAAAATTCATAGATCATCGGGATAATATGGAAACAGGGAAAATCGAATCCTACTACCAGACTCACAATGCAGTAATATTCAAGCGAAGTAGAACATTTTGACGACATTCTACTCTTCAGGTTTTCTGTTTGCTATTCAGCAGTTGTCTCATGGATCATCCCACTTGTCCTGTTGGGGTCTTCTGCTAGCAGCAGGTTGGCTGTCATAGACATCCATCTACCTCTGCCATTCTCTGTCATCTATCTCTATCTCGTCATACTTCTTTCAACACCAGCTAGCTTGTTATGTCCCCAACCAAGTTGTTGTGAGAACTCAATCAGACTGTCGAAAAGCAGCCTCTGGAGATCACTCTTCTTATGAGTTGCCCTTGTGAGCACGTCTCTATGACTGACCTTGTCTTTCCAAGAGATTTGCAGCATTTTACAGAGTGTCCACATTTCGAATGCAGCCAACGTTTTCATAATATTATAACTGATCGTCCAGATTTCATCATCAAACAATCGGTCATATTATGTTATAGTTGAAACTTCCATCAGGTCATTAACATCATTGCCATGGGATGTTGAGCGTGAGTCTACCACACGAGCTACAAACATTTAGGCGCATACTACAAACACAATTGGCACGAATTGCAAACGAAAGCCTTTGAATAATATATTGCTTTGTTTATTGATTTCACATCTTGTAGGTGAGACAATGCCCACCGATGCTCTACTGTTTCTCATTGTTCTCCCTCTTGTTGATATCCAATTGTCTGGGTCGGTCGTTAAACCGGGTCTGCGACGTAGACGGAGCAATGAATCCCTCGATATTGTGGTTCGAATCAGGCAATGTGTTTAGGTTGGCAAAATAACGGTAAATGATGACGTGAACAAGGTTCAGGGTAAAGTGAAGTCAGTAGAATTCGGATAATCGTTGCGATGACAATCCCATGTCTCGCCCAAACAAACGTGAAAAATATCGTGATGGAAGACCAAATATGTTGTTTTCAGGAATAAGCGTACCTAATTTGAACTTGTAACATGATTGTGTTCTACATATATCGTGCAGACAAACTTTTTTAGTTTCTCCCTTTCCTGACTATGAACGATCTTGACCTGACAACAAAAACAAGAGATATTTCTCCCCAGATATGTAACCTGTGTTCCCGACCTGTCAATGTCAAACACACATCCACAATTACGAGACTGCATCAATTCCGTCTACCTCCGGCAAGGAATAGTTTAGGAAGGGTTCATCAAATTAAACACAAATGGGGAATATTGGATCCTGGGAACATCGGATCCTGGACACTTCAAACGTCGTATATTTGCAGGTAATCAAGTATGATACGATAACGCGGGGATCAGTAAACATCGGATTATCCCCTGACTGACAATGGTGTTGTAGTATATTTTAATGAGAACCACATGAGCCAGAGAGGGTTCGTTTTTTAGCATCATCAGTCGAGCGACGTACCGGATTATGGCGTGATCCTATTCGTCATAGTTTTGTTTGCCTTTCAGCAGTTGTTCAATGAATCATGCCAATTCTCAGAAAATAGGCAACGTATTTTGTAGTTCCCTTCCCATGTCATTCGCAACATTGTTTTTGAATATCGGACGTGAGTCTGCACGAACGACAATCATTTAGATGCATCATGTAATCACGATTGACATGCAAACCACAGCCTCTAAATATATGTCTCTGAAAATTGAACGAAGTGAATCCGAACAATGTCCATCGAATTTGTACTGTTTCTTTGGTTCTTTCCCTCTGTTGATATTTCAGTCTGCTCGGTCACTAACCCAGGTCTGTCAATATTTGCGCTGTACCGGTATATGACATGAACAGGTTTGGTTGAGTTTGGATAATAATCGCAATAGGAATACCATGTTTCCGTTTCGCCTGAACCATTTAAATTAGCCTACGTGGAAAAGTGGGATAACTGAGAAAATGGAATCACACTCTGTCTTAAGCTCAATTTTGATTGCAGTCTTGCTATACTCTGGTGAGACTTGAACGCCCGCTGTTGAACTGAGGGGGGATAAGTTTCCTGACTACCTTACATCACCATATCCCTCGATACTCGTGACAGGGCGATGTGCTCAACGCCATGCTACTTGGTAATGCGAGCACATTGAGGGGCGGTTGCCTGATTAATTATCATCAACTGGGCTTATTTGGGCATATAGCACAGCTCCCGGCAAGCAATCGCCCCCATGACGTCCTGTCGGCGGGGATTTGTCAGGCCGCTTGCTCGGATGAGACCATGTGAGTGGGAGCCTCAAGTGAATGCGGCTGGGTGACTTCCAGGCTCTCGTGAGTGGGTGAGTGTCAGTTGCTGCTTGTATACTGGGGACATAGTAGAGTGAGAGAGGGTGAGGGGGGGGGGCACTAGAGGACATTCTGTCAACAATATATGTCGCCTGTCGGATGGAAACGTAAAATGGCCGTCCCGGGAGCAGAATGGGATGGGATGGCTGTACACCCCTGCCTCGATAACAGCTGAGCACTAGTCGAGAGGAGAAAGCGAGTTATCGTCGGTGGTCATCCACGTTCAATACGGCGGGTTCCTTGATGAGCCTTGAGTGGCTACCTGAACCTGTAGCAATCAAATCAAATCACAAATTCCCAGGGTGAAATTCCACTTCGACCATTCGTCGAAAACCCATTCAACTTGGATGATATTGAATGATCCCAAGTGGTTTTTAAATGTTTATCAATGGTGCCAATTGTTAATAAGTAATTGGTAATCTCAACTGGTTTCATGGATAGCTTCGATTGGTTTTGAACGGAAAAGTGTCGAAAACTCATTTGAAACTATTCGAAGGCTGAATGATTTTGGCTGATTTCCGTCGAATGGAATTTCACACTGGGTGAGAAACAGTGAAATAGCAGATAGAGTATTCCGAAGGCGAGCGTCGAGCTAGTAATCTAGGGATCACGGGTTCAAGATCGCGTTGTATCCTTGAGCAAGGTGCCTCATCCTAAATGCTCACAATAAGTGGAAGGTGATTTGTAAATGGCCCCCTGCGTGTAATGACCACTCTCCTAGCCTTGATCACCTCCTCCCCAACTATCCGCATTGAGGTCAAGCTTCAGAGGCATTGCCTTGGTCCGTGAGCCTGGCGAGTGTGCTGTTTCCATGGTAAGTACCATCGCCGGCGTGTATGGGATCGGTACCCGTGTCTGGCGAGTAAACCATATAAAAAATCACGAAAAAGAGAAGTGAGAATTTGGGCGCTCCGGATGCAGACAATACATCGGTGTGTGCTACCGAATGAATGATAAATCTTACTCCTGAGGAGTATTTTCCAAAGGAGTGAAGTAAATGAGAGAAAGTTTTTCCCACCTCAACATACATATATGTATACCCGTAGTGTTACTTTTTACCTTTTTAGAACAACCACGCTGGAATAAACTGGTGTATACGACGTTCACAAAAAAGTGAAGGTCGGAATATTGTTGGTGTACGTTCATACATAACCCAAATAAAACCATTGCATCCAAATATATTCAGGTATCGAAATACTAGGACCTCGAATATCAGTACTTGTTTTGAAAGTGAAAGAATGTCAAATAGTGTTTAGAACAATAATTACACCTAGCCATATATGATTTTAACTGGACTGGGCATTCGAAATGAAACACCTTGCTCAAGGGCGCAACGCGGACTTGGATTGGTAACTTCTGATTACCACGCTACCACAAATGCAATACACTTGAAACAGTTCGATCATCGCTTCTCCCGATCAGGAGAGAATATATCCAATGGGTGTGATAACTTCAGATTGTGGTTTTCCGATAATATTGAGGAATATCACTGTGTGGGGGTAGATACAACATGAACGTTGAAACACAGCAACGATATACAAGTTAGGAATAAATTTGAGATCTGTAGATCAGCCATAGGTTTGCAGTATTGTGACCTCTGTACGTGGCTCCTGGGTATCGGGGTGAGGTTAGAACCCGCTCAACTGCCAACCTGTAGCGTGAACAGGCGAATTAGCCCTATTAATGGACTAGTCGTCCTCTGAAGATTCTGAATAGTATTATTTGCAAGAAAAACAAAACGTTTCAATGAGGGAAATAGAAATTTCCCGTGAAGTGCAATGACGAAATTATCATATCTGTGCTGTCTGAGTCAACAGCTCAGTGCCTCAGAGAACCGCACACTGTAGGATTACCACGCTGCACCTACTGGACACTGGTGATTGGCTGTGTACGTAACTTCATTTAGGAAGGAAAATAATGTATTTTTAGCTGAAAATGGAACAGTCCACAACTGCTGAAGTATGTGAATGGCCACTCACAGCCAAATGATCTTTCGCACACCAGTTCACTTACTACTCAATGCAGTTGAAATACCCATGCTGGTAATGGAGAGACCGAAACCTCACAGTATTTGTCATAACTACCAAATAAGAGAACAAATAAAGGAATAACAATGTTTATATGCTAATTAATAACCCAAAATAAAACCTCTGGAACCAATGGTGTATGTAATGATAACACTAGGCCCCCAATCGTATATATACAGTTGAAACAATTAGTATCTTCATTTTTTAGTAGTATGATGTCAGTGTTTGATCCAATGATCATTGTCTCTTGATCAACTGATGCAACCAGGTATATAGTAGATATCATATCTCTAGACCTCAACCAGTTATGTACAGTTAAAATAATGGTAGCTGTGTAAACAGCGTAACATGTTAAACAATGTTTGATCCGATAGCCATTATCTTTTGACTAACCGCCTGATGACGCTATCAGTATTAAGCAGTTTATTTTATTTAGGCATTATTATGCGAGATACGCGAGACATGCGAGATATGCGAGATCGGATTAGCTCAGTTGGTAGAGTACTGGACTCGTGATCCAAGGATCGTGGGTTCGATTCACGCCGGGGCGTCCTTGGGCAGGATTCCTCATCTTTATTGCCTCGTCTCACCCAAGGCGTTGTTGGGATCCTGTGAGGTAAATGGGTACAACTAGGCGCTGTATTAGCTGCTGCTACTTATACCTTCCGGGGTTGTCGGAGTGCGTACCATTTCCTATGATCGGGGTATTACCTGTAAAGATCTCTAGACAAGTCAGTGACCTAATAGAGCGCTATATAATGTGCGAGATATTATTATCATTATTAATATTAATTGTCAATCTATCCACATTAGCTGACCGGGTTCTCTCAGTAGCACGTTGATGTGGGATTAGACTTGTAGAATTTACTAGGGTTCATGCGTGTGTCGTTGTTAAGTATGCCTAACATATACCAACGATTGTCACAATATCAGACTGAGCATGATACATGTGTCATTCCTTTGTAAATCAATGAGGTTTCTAGGACACACTGTCATAGCTGTGGGAATTATTCCCATGACGCTTATAATACAACAGCCGAATAACTATCACAAATTGTTGTTGTGTTATTGGCCGATAGTGATTGAACACGAATGCTAATGTGACACGCAAACACAGACTTGATTTACCAATAGAGATGTCATTTATGAACAGGCCTATCGTGGGGTTGCTAGGTGAAGCCTATGCATATGAACAGACCAACATTTTCGTATCTTTTATTTATGCCTCACTAGCTACATTTTCTATCGAGTCATAAAGGTGATTTCATTTCACTCAACCAGTCAGCAGTGTCGAGTTCTATGGCTCTAGCATATACATGCTCAATGTTCCTGTTTGGGATATGTCGCCCTGCTCCCCTGTACCCATCGAGTACCCACGTATTTGGGAAGACTAAATGACATTGGGTATAAATATCGAATAAGGAATAGATTGAAGGAAATACATGTTCTATGCTAATTCGTTACCCAAATAAAACAAAAACAACTTATTATATTGTAGTTATCCACATAGGACCTCCACCAGTTATATATTTTAGATAGTTTTATATCAAATAATCATTGTTTTTTTAAGGAACCATCTGGTGAAGTGTTCCTCGGACATACCGTCATCTGGTCATAGTTGCTGGAATTATTGCGATAATGCACCTGATATATTAGCCGAATAACTATCATAAATTGTTGTTGTGTTGTTAGCTCTTCAGACCGTGCCGACATGATGGTGATTGAACACGAATGCTAATGGGACACGCAGGCGAATACTTGTTTTACCAATGAAGTGCCAGATATAAACATGCCAGTCTGTAGTTGCTAGCTGTATGTATATAAGCATATCAACATTGTCGGTATCATTTGGTATCTCATTTGAGATCCAGCATATCTTCACGTATCAGTGTCATTATGCAATTCTTGCCTCACGTCTAAATAAACACATCATGTTGGACATTCTCAGATTAACCATTATTAAGATCAATGCCTCTTGACTCCAGCCAATAAGTTGGATATAATTCTATAATTTCACTCGGTAGTGTCGAGTTCTATGGCTTTAGCATACACATGCTCAATGTCCCTGTTCGGGATCTGTCGATCCTGCTCTCGTACGTCATTATCGATATCCATCGAGTACTCATGGGTAATACGTTCGCCAGCCTCTAACCACGCATTGTCAACTGTATCCTGTATACGCGCAACGTCATCTCGACTCTCATTATCTTGAAGATCAATCATCGGAACGTTCGAGTAATAATATGGTCCATTCTCACCAGGACTGGAAGGGCGAGGAATGTTCAGTACTTCGCTGCGCTTCGATACTCTCTCGTCTTCCCCAGCGGTAGAGTAATAATCGGGTCCAATATTTTCAGGACTTGCAATTGTGAGACGAAATCTGCCAGCCCCGTTCGGTGCCGAGTCATCCCCGTCTCCCCTAACGGTGGAGTAATAATCAGACCTTCTTGTATCACGACTGGCGATGTTTAGAGGAGGGCCGTCTACATGTCCCATCTGAATACCAGACACATCTCCAACTGCTCCAGTGTCTCCCGTGCCTTTCTGATTCTGTTTCGATGATATGGCCCTACAAACCGCGAAGCCGATTACCAGGGCGACAATAAAAACGATAGCCAGAGCAAAAACCAGGTAATACCCGTTTTGGGCTGATGGGGGATTCCCACCCGATTCCATTGAGGGTTCCAGATCATCATCACTGCAACATTGATATGTATAGACCAGTGGAGTATAGCTATCCGGTAAACCGTGTGCGCTGTTCGTAGTTCGCAGCAATGTAGGTTCCATTGACCCATTGGATGGGGATGGATAGCCCACTGAAGTGCTGTCCATCTGGTTGGGGATATTTTGCTGACTAGGTACACCGCTAGTTAAAGTGGTCTCTGGTGACGTCACGAGAGAATCGCATGGTGTGGCACTATTCACGAAAGCGTCTAGCATTATACCCGACGATAGGGGTGGTGAGTTGCACATTCCATAGTGACTTGGCAGACCACTCTCTGGCAGTGCGTCAATCAGCCAGTTTAGAGAACAATTGCAATTCCAGGGGTTATTGTATAGAAGTAGTTGCGGAAGTGGGAGCGTGATATCCATGAAGAGTCCTGCATGTAATGTCTGCAGTTTATTTTTGTACAATAGCAGAGAGTCGAGGCGAGACAGCCCTCTGAAGGCATCCCTATGTATGTATACGAGGTCGCTCCCTTGAATCGTGCAGGTAGTCACAGTGGATATGCCAGCGAAGGCGTACGCCGGTAGATGGGTGAAAGATGAATTCAATATATAAATCCCATCCAAACTTTCGTGAACCAGGAATTCACGGGGGAAGAAGGTGGTTTCTCCCAGCCATAGGGTAACCAGTGACTCAAGCGAGGATAAGCTATATCCGTTCAGAAGGGATGTCGGTGGATATGCAATGAGCAGTGTAAGCAACTGTCGCAACATCAGTAAAGACTCACCGTCCACATGTGCATCTCTTCCTCCTAGACGGAGATGCCTGGTATTGTAGAAAGTTGAAGAGATGAACTGGTCACCGCAGTTCTGCCATAATTCGCTACTGAATGTTACTTTAGTGTTATCAACAGACACCCTCGTTAGACTATCAAGCCAAGATAGTGAACATGTGTCCATTACCATATCTGGATTGTTATGTATATACAACAGATCTAGTTTATTCAGACCTCTGAAAGAAAATTGGGTTACTCTTGAAATGCCATTGTCGTATAGACGAAGAAGTGTGAGTTCCGTTAGATATTGGAATGCGCCGTCATCAATGGTCTTCACGTTACTGCTGATAACGTACAATGACGTCAGGTGAGTGAGATCCGCAAAATTCTCCCTCCGAATATGGGTGATGTTCTGTCCGTGGATTTTCAGCATGAGCGGGTTTTCCGGTATATTAGATGTCGGTATAGCTTGCAGCCTATCACCTATCACTGATTGACAAACGATATTTTGACCACCACTGTCACACATACATCCTGTCGGACATGAGTTGACTATTGGAAAACAAATGACATATAATGTGAAAACAAGTCCCAACTTATAAATCGCAAAAATCATCATGGCGAACTGTCCCAATTCATCGATTCGTACACCACAAATTGATCTAAAAAGAAAGATGAAATGTATAATATAAGTATCAATGTAATTATCCTGACTGATTTCGATAAAATAATTCAATAGTGTAGGCTACAGTGCACGTTCTGCCGTGGGCCATAAATGATTTATACATTGACTGTCCTGGTCCCTCACATGTAGCGATTCTTGGGTAGCTAAAATCACGAAGTCCGCCAGTAACTGAAGAAACAATCTCTGTAGCAAACAAAGACTTGAAACATAACCTTCAATTCCGATAATATGCATATATATGTATATAAGTTTCGAAGCGCTGAGACGAGAGCAAGTTGTGTGTGCAGACTCAAAGCATAGTGTGCAGTATCGGGTACAGTACGATTATAACCCAGGCTGTTCCAATACACGCGATATGTTCCCAACATAAATGAAACCGTCCAACACAAATCTGCTGTATGCTGTAGCCTACTGCTGGCATTATTACTAAGCATTGAACCAGAACGCTATTCAATAGACTCATGACCTCAGACAATTCCACCCAGAGTGAATCAGACTTCGGCCTACGTGCGAAAAGAGTGGGGTGTGAGTTGAAACGTCCTGTTCAAACTAGCAATTGAATAATAACTGAATAAATATGAATGGAATAACCAATTCAGTCCAGAGATCAACTTCATCGAAGGAGAAACCTGGTACACGGAATGGGCTATACCTATAACAACGCTTCCTAATTATTGTTCACGACTACGCTTTTTCTGTGGGTGCGTTACAATAATACGTTATTGATGGGATTTCAAATAGTAAACCATTCATTTATCTCTATCATTCATATTCGGTGTCATACGTCGAGCTGACGAAGGCAGATTTATTCGCATTCTATGGAATTTTGAACATACCTAACTCCGTAAAGTCAACAACTATCATCCTTCTGACTGATCTTTCAATGATATAAGGATACAATCCGGATTCAGCAAATGTCCACTCAGTTGATGTAAATAGTAATAATTATGTGAATATTGGAAGAAGAAATTCAACTCGTTGCTCCCGTATATATTCACGTTAATTCATTTGATACAGTATACGGATGACTGCTTTTAAACAAGTATACTATAATTACATAGATAGATAGATAGATAGATAGATAGATAGATAGATAGATAGATAGGTAGATAGATAGATAGATAGATAGATAGA
>JAUOBX010358686.1:0-17079 GCA_032360705.1 Eupentacta quinquesemita
ATGAGATGGTTTCACACCTGAGAACATATCATCTGTTACTACGTTGAGGCTCAACAAGGGTAATAATATATGCTTAGCGCTGGAACAATATATATGCCTACTGCTAGAATGATATTGTTCTATACCTCAAAGGTAGAAGAGAACTACATCAAAACATCAGATCACATGAATTCCCATCATTCTATTCTTCCATTCCCATCTATGATATGCTAGCGAACAAATATAATGGTGCAAATATTCACTCCTGTAAACAACGAAACTCAAACATATTTCGTTCACAGTGACCTGTATCATATGAAGGAGGTCGAAGCCATCGGAACAGTTTATACATAAACACGGGATCAACAAGAGATGAATTATTCATGTGATGAATGTGATCAATGTGAGCTTGTGAATGTCAGCAGACGTAGTATATACATACGTGTTGAAACAATTTATTATGCAATAAGCACTGTGAACTATAAAGTTCATGGTAAACCTGAAGCGTTCCTTAGGTTAAACACGGGTTACTGTTTCACTTTTTGCGTATAATGGCAGTCCAGTAGTCCTCAAGGAGAAATATTAACACAATGATGTTGTTCAGTTATATCTCCTTCTTTGTCTACTTCAGCAACACTCTTTTCACAGAAGAAGGAACTCAAATTTCGGTTCTTGTTGGCGTGACCGGTGTATCATCAGACGATAAACAACGGATCACGCTTACAATGACCCTTGTGCGGAATAACAACCTTGTCATGCAGGTGCCACAAATAATGGTACGAAGCAAGACCTGTTCAGACACTGGACTTGAATACAGGTAATATTATTTTGGAGACGCCTCCTCACATAGGTGTTCAGAAACAATCACCTGAATGTATTCTGCATGGCTTCAATGGGATAAGGTCTGCATTAAAAGTGCATTGTACTTCAAGGCATTTCAATATATTTAGGCTACTGCGTGAAACTAAATCAGACTATCGTCTACTGGTACCTTTGTATCAATCAGTACATCTATACGAAGACGCCACGCAGGTTCCTCTTTTCCAGCCAAAGCCTATTATCCATACTCTGAAGATACGCTGGATTAAATTTCCTCCGCTGGCGCCCTATCGATTTGAGTTCATAATAGACTGTTTAACGGATCCGTAAGTTCTTGACTTTTGGCTTGTTTGACCGGAATACTGTGCGGGTGGTCATCAGCTTGGTCGTTCAAGTGCTTGCATTAGTAAATGTTAGGAAATAATCTTGAGGGATCTTGAGTTAGGCGTCCGCACAAATTGGTGAGACAATATCTGAACGGAGTAGATCGCCCATCGGCCTTAGTCCGTATTTATATAAATAAAGAATTTTTAGCTTTGCATTTTATTTTGGGAATATTGGTTACTATCAATGGATGATATCCATATAATTACATGGATGGGCCGTGAGCAAGTGAGAGGAGCCAGCCACGAGAGTTTGATCACTTGGAGAACATTTGACGTCGCTGATAGGGAACACTACAGAAAAATTGACGGGGAGATTACTCCGAGAATAAATGAACATGTACAAATTAGCCAATTTATATGGTTTGCGAATAAATACGGGTTCATCAGTTGGCCTGTACAGTATTGCGCTACACGTGTTTCGCTATAGTCAACTTTCAATCTCAACACTCCAAGAATGACCACCCGTCGACACTGGCTTCAATTTCCACCGTTGGTCATCTGATTGCTTGTTTACAACTGTTTCTTACCAGCCTTGGACAACGTCGATTGCGTCAACTTCCAAAGAGTGAGAACAACTTTCGAACTCCTTAGAAATGATGCAATGTTCAGGTAATTAGCCACATCATTCAGTTACATCTTATTATGATTGTGTAATAATAATGACACATTAGCTATAGTGATAAAATAAATCAACACATTATTCCCTTCATCTAACGTTGACAAGAGTTCAATAATTTGGTCATATATCATTACATATTCTAGAGCAGTGTCAGATGTACTTTCCGGATTCCATTTCACTCTTTTTTATCTTTTTCTAACAAGGTTTGGAAATTACCGAAGAAAACGTATGTATGCACTTTTCAATTCACCTGGATATAGTTCAGTAGTTAGTAGCACAACAGGTTCTATAGTGACTGGCGATGGCAGGAGCTCTTACACCCAATCTGCAGCGGCGGAATATTGAAAAAAAGACATCTCACAAATTTTCCGCTGGTCTGCATTTTTCCAGCTGACTATACTCGATTTTCCAAAGTGCTCGCTTTTTATGGAAGCATGTGCCATTTATAACAATTTACCCTTGATGTTTACATTCAGTTGTTAGGATCTTCACAAGAACATCAACTTTGATGATTTCCATGTAGGCACAATCATTGTTTTTTAGCATTTTCCCAATGCAAACAGCACCACCAACTAGAACTTTGAATTTGTTGTGATTACCTGGGTGCAGTTAGGAGAACATAAAGTACACAGTCACCGACGATGGTAAAAGTACGGTTCAATATAGTCAGTCTCTGGCGGATTATTGAAGTCATCGATCTCGAATATCGTTCCACCAGTCTGCAATTTTCTCCCGAATAAATGGATCCACGGACTTTTATCCAAAAAATATCTCATTGATAGTCTTCAGATTTTCATGTACTTTGAGCGCCTTGAAACCTATAGTGGGTGCTTTGGGACCTAACATAACTCATCACCCCGTGTTGAAAAGGCTCTATGAGATTGTTAAAAACCAAGAAAATCATCGATGACTTGGTCATAGAGTCGACTTGGGGCTGAATTACAATACTGTGTAGAAATTAGTAAATTGAACCAGACTGGGCGGATACGAAAAACGTGTAATAACAATTATTTAGTGGAGAAGGAAAAACTACATTCATATGCCCAACTTGAATCAATCATGAATGGGTAGAGGATGAGGGGACACTCAACCTTCCGATAATGGGCTACACCCTATACTCGTTATTAATTCCACATACATAAGTGAATCATCGGAAATAATTATTTTAAGCAATCATACTAGACATTTACTCGTAATTTAAACCTCACTCAAGAACATAGGAAAGGGGCATAGGTCTAGTGTATATCATCACTATTTGTTAACTCAGCGTGAACTATCCACCAAACAGTAACATCAACCTCACAACGACTTAACTGTTGGTTTTCTTGTTCTTCCCTTCCTCATTATCACGCCCAAACAAACTGCAACCTATATTTTCAGTGTGCAATCATCTTCGTTCTAAATCGACTGATATTTGAAGACATTTGGTGGACATTGTGCTGAATCCAAAAGTGCTTAGATACTTCATCTCTGTCGTGTGGATTACGAATGCCCCAGATCGTGAATTGTGGTTCAACAGTTCCTAAGAAGGAGAACACTTCGACCTTTTCACGTGTCCTATTAAAGAGGTAGGTCAGAGATGGGAGGACGGGAACATAAGACGTGCTGGATGGCGCATGAATTGTATTTTGCCAGGGGTCTATAAGTAGTGGTACAAGTTTGCAGTTTTTGCCACAACATATGAGTATATAGCGGGTACCAGATTCCGTTTCCTCCACGCTTAGCCTATTGTATGGGATTGTGTACAAATACCTATCCCACACGGGTAACGGAATTCGGTCACTTTACTATACCCGTGGTTGTCAAGAATGAGAAGTGCTCAGGGCGGTATCAGTGACGCCTTGGACACAAAAGATTCTCTCAATTCTCATTCTTTGACGGAGTCAAAGTAATATATGCAGCCATGTCGTATGTGTGTATGTTCGTATACCTATCTGTGTGTGCCTGTGGCGCCTGACTTGTAAACACATAACTTAACCCCACCAGTGTATATGAAGATCACACTTGGTATGTAGGTTCCCCATGAAGAGTACATGATCCATATTGTGCTAAGGCCAGGTCGGAAATCATCTGAGGTCAACTGAAAATCAGTTGTAACAGCATAAGTACCGTGACAGTGACAACTTCATGTAAGGATCACGGATCCCTCCAGTTTTCTATCACAAATTGAGGAGAGAGAACTTTTCTGTTCGTCCGAGTGTGGCATTCGTTGAAAGCGATTGCGACAATAACTGTTTGGGCTTTGTTCCCAATATTTACAGGAGTGAATATTAGACAACGTGGAGGGGCCGTGGCGTAGTGGTCACCGTAATCGCCTCGCATGTTGAAGGTGGGCGGTTCGAGTCCCGGCTCGGTCGCTAATCTGAAGTCCTTCACCTTTCAACCCAGCAGTAATGGAAACCTGGTGCTTTCACTGGGGAAAATAAGGAGCGGTGAGGAGAGGAGTTGACGTCCGCCTCAATATACCGTCGGCTGAAAACGATGCCCTGTAACAGGCATCGATTCCAATGATCCTTCAATTAAATTACTATATTCCTATATCCCATATTAGTCAACAGACAATTTATACTCAATGAACAGGCAGGCACTCTCATGAATCGTAACACGTTATACTGCAAAATACATTTCTTCATTTCTAGGCCTACATAATGTGTAATAGCGCGGGAAACGGTGTTTTTAAATGTCAATGACAATGATGTTTATTCGTAACTGTTGCCCATGATGAGAAAGGGGCGTTCAAGTGAGGCAAGAAAGACCGTGCTCAGTGTTGAATCTCTGTAGCATACATTTTCACATTTCACACGTTACAACAATCAGCCAAAAGTAGTCGGACGATTATTCGTTCTTCTACAATAAACTATCATGATGAATTACGAATGGCCAATTTGTATGGTGCTGAACAGATTTGAGCGAACACTATTTTGTAGACGTGCTATTCTAGGTATGTTACCTGAAAACAGCTGCTCGAACAATGATGAACATTTTTTCAGAAGACTAACGCGATCAAATAACTGCTTATTATAACTCGCGTTTTGCGAGTGCTCACATTCGAAACGTCCCGGTTCAATCTGAAAGTGCTGCGGCAGTGTCAGTTTGTAGAAGATATAACTGCAACAAATGACATTCTCGCACAAAGTGACTCATGCTGTTCGAACAGTTGGTATGTTATATACAGATTAATACAACAATCACTGTTTCCCTCCAAGCAACATTCACCTGGATAAACCCTCAATTACGATTTTATAACTGCAAACTTGTTTGTCCACGTCTAGAATCCACCGGATTCATTTAGACAGACGAGAAAGTATACAGTCACTGATCTCGAACGTCCTCACATCTCGACATCGTTCTACCAGTCCGCAACTGACCAGAGGGGGTCACTTTTAGGTTTCAGCTCTTGTATTCAGCTCTTGATAGACATTTTCATTCCCTTTGAGCCCCCATAAACTTCTGGTAGGTGTCATGGGATCTCGAATAACAAATCGCGATGTGTTGAAGATGTCTTTTGCAGACTGAGTGCATTCAACCATGAATTACTTGGCAGTCAAGAAAGCTTATCGCACTTTTGAGAGTTCTCAGAGTACATAGAAAGTATTGCAACGCTGCGACATGAACCTGAAATACCTCCTGGTAGGTGCCATAAGATCTCGAATAACCCAATGTATTGAAGATGTTCGGTGAGACTGGAACTGAGTGCATTCAAACATGAATGACTTGGCAGTCAAGAAATCTTATCGCACTTTTGAGATTTCTCAGAGTACATCGGAGGTACTGCAACGGGGCAACTTGAACCTGAAGTGCAATGCTATAAGAGATCAGAACATCGAACGGAAAGACCTAAAATAACAGCTATAGTGCAAAGAATGTACATCCATATAGGTCCGAACATTGCTTCCATACGATAGTTCAATTATTGACCTTTGAAGTTCCGGCCTCATTATTATTGTGTGACGTAGCGTTTTGAGAACATTTGGACACAGCTAATACGCACTGTCTTGGAAAGTACTTTCCGATTGGGAACTGCTATTGCGAAGATTCAGTTAAATTACCCGTTATGATAGGAATCGTGGAGTGGAGCCAACCAAAGGCAGAGGTAATTATTAATGTTATGGAGTATTGAAAATAAGGAAATACGACCACCTCATGATTATAAGATATCGTACCAGCCATTAGAATGAATAGTTGTTATTGTCGCCAACACATACTTGTGTAGCAGGGATCTGGGAATAGTCAGTTAGTGAGTCAGTAAGTGTGATGTTCAATGCCATCTAACATCAGCAGTATAAGTAAAACATCATGCCCAGTACATGGTGTTCATGACTGATTTTGGAATAGTTGGAAGTGGCACAGTAGTATCAGTGACGCATTGTGTCATTGTTTTTTTCAGGTAATCTGGTAATTGCGCTTACATTCACAATAAAGCGAGGACGTGTTATGCTGCCCTGCGATGAACGTCAAAATACTGAGCTGCAGAGCATCCCGTCAGTAACCTGTTAACAGTGTAGCCTATATTTGGACTCAACTCCTGCTGCTCCAGATAGGTTCTAAAAATTGTTAGATTCTGACCCCGAGATCATGGCTGGGCACCCGAATGATCCAAATATTGGTCATTGACCCGTATTTTGACAGTGTACGATATCGAATTAGGCCGGTGGGCGTGCTATTTCGTTTTTTAGTGAATTACTGAGCGCATCGGTCCAAAATATTGGCGACCTATATCTCGAATATTGCGACATATGTAGAAAACGTAGAGCACAGTCAAGACAGAATGCGAACACTTGCATTTTTTTATATTTGAGGTGACATTTGGAGATTTTTGTCGACAATATGAGAGCACAATATTAGGGAACATAGACGGAAAGAACTTTGACATTTTCTGAAGTCCCATTCTGAGAGATAACGAATTTGAAGCCAGATCAAGAATAAAAAGGTATTGGAAATGCACATCGTGATGGTTATTCAATACCGTGCCGGACATTCTATCGAATAGTTTATAGCTAAAAGGTCATAAGAACTAGTACATTGCTAGTGTCGTCAACACTGCCATGTGCAGCTAGTATCTATGAATTATCAGGCTAGTCAGTCAGTCGATCAAGCAGTAGGTTTGTCGAATAATTCGGTCGACCAGTTGAACCACAGAATATGACCACTCCCTCAGGTCCAGGGGAAGCGATAACTGCATACAGCTGACCGATGACACATATTGCAACTGATCAGGAACACCCCGTAATTACAAAGTACACTGCACCACAGCGGAACCTGAAAACCACGACCTCGTCAATCGCCACTGCAAGTACAGCCACCTCCGCAGAAAACGCCCAGTGGTTAGTGTATGAATCTAACCAGGAAACGCCGGAACTGTTGTGTGTCCATTCTCGCTGGACCCCTCTTCTACATGTGATATATGCGTATCAATGAATGATTATCACAGATATTTACAGGATATAGGGTGAAGCTGTAAGTTGTGAAGAGGCCCCACGTTCACACTGTATCAGCGACAGAGCGGTACATCTTAACCCTGGGGAGGCTTCAGCGATTATTGGATAACACGAAAATAGTCTGCCGATAACCCAGGATGATCGCATAAACAGAAGGATTTTTTCTGTAACAATGAGAATATTTTCTTCCGCCAAAAACGCGCAGTATTGAGGGTCTTTCTAAATTCAAATCCAGTTTTGGGACCGTTTATTTCAAGCTTTTAGTAGGGCCTGAATATCTGTAGGTGTTTGTACAGCGGTGATGATTTTTCTTGCGCTTCATAAGTTCTACAATAAGAATGATAAGAATAATAATAATAATGTGAGGGTACGTGTGAACTGCCGTGGGTCATCTATCATGTATATTACATGGTTTTAGGTCGATGAGCATTCTGTTTCGTTCGGCGATTGAACCACTGAGCGCGTTCGATTTGAGCATTCACAGTTATTGTCTCAATTGGCGTGACATAATGCTAGACGTATTTTTTCAAGCAAATTATTTCCTAGCGGTAGAGACTGAAGTCCTTCAGCTAACATCATTACAAGTGGTGATTATTCCTTGAGACAGTCACTTCATTCCCATGTTTGAGGCATTTAATTTCACCTAGGTCTTGCTTCAGCACGCCACTGCTAAATCGATGAACTTGCCAACACTTGATTCTATTTCTGTTTGGAGCCGAATTTATTAGAGTCCATTTGGGAGACACCTCTATAATAGGTTCGTCTTAATGGTTATCTGATTGCTTGTTGACAACTGTTTCTCACCAGCCTCGAACAATGTACTCTCAAAAACACGCATTTGTCATATAAGGGCATATTGAATCTTGCCAAAAGGACGATTGCGCCAATTACATGATTAGGGTAAACTTCCGAAGAGTAAGAACAACTTTGAACTCGATAGAAATAATTCAATATTCATATAATAAGTTATATTCTTCAGTTACATCTACTATGTATATCAATAGTAACACATTTGCCGTATACATGGGATAAATCTACACATAATTTCATATGTTCATCGCTGAGAAGTGTTCAGTGATGTAATCATATATCATTATTCATTCCATATTCTAAAGGCAGTGTCAAATGTACTTTTCGTACTCTACCAGGCACTGAACGAACATATATGGTTTTGAAAATAATCTAAAGTAATCGTGAACACTTTTTTGTTGGTGGTCAATACCCTTCGAAGTTTATTAGTGCTCTTGTGCAGCACATAGTCTTATTGATGGCTGATGCAAAATAGGCAACTTACTACAGTATTTGTCATTCGTTTGAGGCCTAACAAACAAATATGGAACAAATGAATGTTGGTATCCCATTCTATTCATTCGTTCAATCAATAATTATCTCCTCAAGTGAGGACTCGCATCCAAACATAACGTTAGCTATCAGGTCGTGCCTCAAGCACATAGCTCAGCAACTGCTATCGAACGGAACTGAATACCGCTGAATACTCTAGTATTACAGTTCGGTGTTGATCATGAAGAGAGTGTCACCCCGCGAAAAATACGAAAACAGTGACGAAGCCTACTTGGTGTAGGCTGTCAGCTGAATGCAGTGATTCTTCCAATTTATTCAAACTGTTCCTCATGTTATAAAAGTGTACAATCATATAATATTCAACCTTGATTGATGTATATATAGTTGTTAGGATCTTCACAGAGAAACAATGTTAAAACTCATCGGTGTTCTCGAGGCACGTGTATGCAATTGGAATTCCCATTTAAGTTAAAACAACATTTCAAACCGAAATCAACCAAATGTAACATCTAAAGTCACTTGATTGCAGTTAGAAGCACAACAATTACATAGTGACTCCTGATGGTAGGAGCTCTTACATCCAATCTCCAACGGCGGAATATTTAAGTCATCCATCTCAAATATTGTTCCGCCAGTCTGCAATTTTCTTTGAAATAAATGAGGCCACAGACTTTCATCCGAACAATCTATCATTGATAGTCTTTAGATTTTCATTTACTTCGAGCGCCTTGAAACATATAGTCTGATGGTGGGTACTCTGGGACCTGACATAACTCATCGCGATGTGTTAAGAAATGCCCTATGAGACTGATACAGGAACCAAGAGAAAATAATGGATGACTTGGTCATAGGCGCAATCGGAAAAGCTATCGCACTTTTGGGAGTCCCAAAGTACATCAGAGACCCCTTAACGGGTCGACTTGAGGCTGATTACAATACTGTGTAGAAATGGGTACATTGAACCACACGTGGAAACGAAAAACGAGGAGTAATAATTATTCAGTGGAGAATGAAGAACTACATTCATATGTCCAACTTGAATCGATCGTGAATGGGTAGAGGATGGTCGGGACACCCAACCTTTCGATAGTGGGCTACACCCTATACTCTACACCCTCGTTACCGGTTCTACATACATAAGTGAATGGTCGGAAATAATTGTTTTGAGCAATCATACTAAACATTTACTCGTAATTTAGAGAAACATAGAAAAGGGAATGTGGTTAGTGTATATCATCAATATTTGTTAACTATGAAAAGGAACAAACAAACAAACAAACAAACAGTATCATGAACCCCAAGAACGATTTTAGCCTTTCGTAATCTCAGTTCTCTGGGCAAGGAATCACTGAAACTGTTGCTTTTCTCGTTCTTCTCTCAATTATTATCACTCCTAAATAAACGGCAACCTATATTTTCAGTGTGCAATCATCTTCGTTCTAAATCGACTGATATTTGAAGACATTTGGTAGACATTGTACTGAATCTAAGAGTGCTTAAATACGTCATCTTGGTCGTGTGGTCCCATATCAAATTCGATTACAAATGCCCCAGATTGTGAATTATGGTTCAACAGTTCCTAAGACGGAGAGCACTTCGACCTTTTCAAGTGTCCTATTCAGAAGGTAGGTCAGAGATAGGAGGATGGGAACATAAGACGTGCTGGATGACGCATGTATTGTATTTTGCCTGGGGTCTATAAGTAGTGGTACAAGTTTGCAGTTTTTGCCACAACATATGACTATATAGGGGGTACCAGATTCCGTTACCCCCACGCTTAGCCTATCGTAGTGGATTGTGTCAAGAATGGAGAGAACTTAGGGCAGTACCAGTGACCCCTTGGATACAAAAGATTCTCTCAGTTTGTATTCCTTGGCGAAGTCGAAGTAATAAATGCAGTCATGTCGTAAGTGTCTGTGTGAGTACGTGGGCGTATATGTGTGTGTCTGTGAATCGTGACTTGTAAGCACAATAACTCAACCCCACCAGTGTATATGAAGTTCACACTTGGCTCCCCATGAAGAGTACATGATTCATATGGTGCTTGGGCCAGGTTGGAGATCATCTGAGGTCATCTGATGTAGCTTCCTCCTTCACGCGAACCCTATTGTTTTAAGATCAGGTCAGAGGTCAATCGAGGTCAATGTCTGGAAATCTTGCAAACACAGTAATTCCAGAATGTTTGGTTCAAATAGGAACATTTCCGAAATATTGATATTTTTGACAATTTTGACTCATTAACACGATACCTCAATCACATTTGAATGGATCAAGTTGATACTTGGTATGTGTGTTCCTCATGACGAGTACATATTCTCTGTTTGAAGGGTCAGGACAAACTGACAAAAGTCACTAGAGTTCATAGTCGAAAATGCTTGACCTCATTGAGCTTGAGCTTGAGCTCAAGGAGCATAATATATTTTGTGTAGACCGGGGGTCATTTTTGTGGGAACAAATTGTGGAAAAAATATATTCTGGCAAATTATGTCTTGTAAACATGATAACTTAACCCTATCTGAAATGGCTGGAACTTGTATTTGGTAGGTATGTCCCCCATGATGAGGACATTACTATATTGTTTGGCGGTCGGGTCAAAGGTCATCTGAGGTCTGACATCCTTGTGAACATAACTTAGGTAGAGGGGTCATGAGTCATGAACCCTCCTGGTTTCGAAGTCAATGAATTCAATGAATCACCAAAAGTATTTTGGCGTTCTGGTTCTGCTTCCACACCCGCCGTCTACGTGTACATTGATCGTGCAGTCCGGTCACCGTGTGTTCCTGTGTTATTGGATCATTCCAAACTTTTGCTCGGAATGTCCATGCAGCCATGTTTTTCATATTGTGCCTTATGTATATAGATGATACACATATGATATACATAGATTATATATTATGATAAAATCGACACATGACAGTTAATGACTAAGCACCTGGCCCGACTCCCCATATGTAGAGATAATCAGCGAATTCCAATGGTACAGACACACTGAAAAATTCCAGACACTAAGATATGGTGGTAAACAATGCGCCACTGTGCCATACATGTTTACATCGCACATCCTATACGGAGCCGAATGATGAGAAATATTGCACATGCAATAAAATTCGGCGCGTTTCGGCAGACTGCTAGAAATAGTCCTTATCAGTATGCCATCGACAGTTAATTGTATTATGATGAAAGTAACAGATTTATTGACCTTCCGATGAAAAGGGAATACTTCAGCTACTTCATCGTTATGTCAATTGTCAGATGTTATTATGAATCAAATTTTGAATTAGGTTCGACGCTCCGCCGTTCTGGCAGAGTCTACCTCTAAACTGACCAAGATATATTTAATAGTACTAGTACTGACTCATTCCAAAGTATCTAGAACAGCAAACAATCCGAAAGCTCTAAATATCACCCACATTTCTTGAAATCAAGTTACAAACGACAAAACTAACATATCTTCAATACTCTCCAGGCCTTCTAATTGCTCCAGACGGGAGGCAAGCACACTAGAGTGTTTGCCAAGAAGTCGATTATACGCTTGTTCGTAACATTGGAAGTGAAACAAGTAGGGACATGTGAATGTGTCAATGTACAACAAACCCCGGATTAAATCACTCTGGGATGTTTGTTCTAGCTTCCCAAAACTTAGGGCAAATCTCGCAAACCGCTAATTGAGCTAGATGCGCTATTTTACACGTTTCCAATCAACTTTCGTGGTACGGGTCCAGTACAGACATATATTCCCTACTTATGGAGTTCACAAGTGGTTCAAAACAGATACGTTCCCAGTATCAATGAATAAAAATACAGCAGTTCATGAGATTTTCCACGAGCCTCGTGGATTTTGAATATCCACATGGCTGAACCATCGGTTATTTATCGCTCTTGTTATTATTCCAAAATCTTATGAACTTGTCTTTCAAACCATCAAATAATTCCCATCTAGGAGAATAGTATATGATGGTCAGATCAATATCAGTAAAGAAACCCTGACCGGACCACTATAGCGTCGTATACGTATTTATGTTATTCATATTTAATACCTAATCCTAGTTTTTATGAAGTAGGATCGAGTGTTCACAGTCATCACAAAACCTGCTGGTTCTTTCGTTCTCCTCCTCCGATTATCATACTCACGATTTCATTTCCTGTTTGATTGGCTGACATATGAAGACGTTTGGTACATATTTCGAGGAGAACGGGCCTACTGATATAGTGAATCTGGTTGATGCGCACCTCTTAACAAGGTGTTTTCTCATTGGCTACTGGTATACAATCGATCCTGTTCATTGTTAGAGCGAGAGAATAAATTAGGGATTAGGGTTAGGATTAGTGATACCCAATAACGGGAATTCTTGTTAAGAAGTGCACATCGACCCTAGTGAATATAGTAGATGTTTGACTACTTTCACTATGGTCGTGATGTAGTCCCATATCATTTATTCGATTAGATATTCCCTGATGTTGGACTCTGATTACTGTTTTCTAGAACTGAGAGCACAATTTCAAGACGTAATGAGCATACGACGTGGCCGGTAACTAACTGACTTATAGATAGCCTATTGCTACAGGGTTCAAGTACTGGTACCTAGTTGGCTTGTGTCAATTCTTGTGAGATATTCGCTGGATATTCGTGGGTCATAGCATTGAGAGAGCATATTAAGTGGATAACTACTCTACCGACAGTTCCTATAATGATATAGTCCCATATGATTATGATTTTGATTACATATTCTGTACTTCCTAGGACGAATGGCACTTTGACATTTTCGAATGTACCATTCTAGGAGATGAGAAGCACATCAGGGTATGCCAGAATCTAATGCTATGGAGTCGCTCCAGTTCGCCTGTTGTGAACTTTGAACAACATTTGTCCTGGACGGAAAGCACTTTTGACATTTTCTAATGTCCCATGATATAAATTGTGAAAATACCTCACATTTACACCGTGTGAGCAACAGAGCGATACAATTTCACAACTTGTGGGATTCCCCTGTTAATTGATAACAGTTTCACAATATCCCATGATGGTAGCAAATAACGGATGGATAATCATCTGAAAATATGGAAGGTGTGTGAAACGGCTGTAAAAGGCCCCGGGTGTAATTGATAATTGTTTATTGATACGATAATAATTGAGCCGATGGGCGCTCGGTTTCGCTCAGCGACTAAACTATTGGGCATATTTGTTTCACACAATTGCAGTGCAGTGATACCAGAATATTCTCTTTTATCGTACAGTAACTTTTTTCCATATTAAGGCGATATTAAGAGATTTTGTTCGAGATTTTGGAGGCAAAATATTTACAGGGTATGACAAATACTTGGAATGTAATTACTAAGGCCAGTGGGCGTGCTGTTTAGTTCATTTACCAAACTCCTGGGCGCATTTGCTCCAAATATTTACACCCTATATCCGAATGATCTGACATACGTGAATAACGTAGAACAGTCATGAAAGAAGGCAAACACTTCCACATATTCATATCGTACAACCATTAATCGTCCTAGTTGAGTTGATTTTTTTCTTGATTTCGGTCGAGATTATGAGAGCACAATATTGACAGGATATATAGAAAGTGTTTGACCATAGTAAGTGTGGTATTCGTGGAGTCCAATGGCCGTATAGTCCCATATAAAGGAAATCGATATGTATATGGAATAATTCAGTAAGTCAGTTCTATCGTTAGTTTGGTAGGTTCGGCAATAATGTTGCAACATCACGTGTTGACTATAGAATTCTACCAACTATATATATAAACTGCAATGAACGTGATGAGATTGCCTCCTCTTACATGTCTAACCATGTAATTTTATTTGTATCGAATAATGATGAAAGCAAATCTTTAATGTAGCATATATATATGTAATGTAGCGACATATTTCGTGGATAAGTGTATCTAAACGGGTGATGTACAGAAAGTCGATATGAATACATAATCACAGTTGTTTGTGTCTGATCGAATTTCCGATGCCTTCAAAGCAGTCAAGGAATCACTGATCCTTTTGGCCTTCTTGTTCGTCCGACGTTTATACGTGTTCCGAATCTTTTACATCTCCGAATGCAGTGTAGGCCTATCTGTGTTTTTGAGTGAGATGTTACACGTAAATATGTAATCGGCTACAAGTTTTCTTGTCATTATTCCCCAGTGTAAAACTATCAATTCAAAAGACAGAGGATATTTCGACGTATCTTTGCTGAAATGTCTTCCTATTCTCAGGGTTCGGCGAATCTAATTAAGAATCTATTTCTTCATTTTCTGCCACATAGCTGTTGTTATATTTTTCGACTGATGTAGTTCAGCATCCCCATCTCCCAGAGTATTGTAATTCAGCCTCGAATCGACCCGCCATGGTGCCTCCAGCTCAGGTGCACTTTGTCAACTCACAGTGATAGCTTTCCTGATTGCGCCAATGACGGAATCATCCATGATTCATTGCTTTCCGTAACAGTCTCATGGGACACACCGCGATGAGTTACGTTAGCTCCCAGAGCACCAACAGTAGGTTTCAGGGAGCTCAAAGTAAATGATAATCTAAAGACCATTGATAAAAAAAAATTGCTTGGAAGCCCCATCAATGTAGTCGAGAAAAAATTGCAGGCTGGCTGAACGATATTGGAGATGGGAGGCTTAGATAATCCGCTGGTTGGGTGTAAGGACTTTTACCCTCGCCAGTCGCGGAGTACTTTTCGTGTTTCTCATTGCATTGGGGAAACTTCAATGCATGTTCAAGTTTGTTTGTTTCTAGTTCGTCACTTTTTCATTTGAATGAACAAATCGTGCTTAGGAACTCCGAATATTACCTTCGGTAATTTTTCCAATAACCAGACAAGTGTATATAGCCCACATGGATGTTATTATTGGAAATTGTAATTCTCCGAAGAGATAATTTTTTGTTGTTCTTGAGAATTCGCTGTGTGGAGTTGGTCAGTAACGGTTGTGAACGGGTAATCAGATGACCATCCACACAATCCTTCCATAGAGCTGTTTCTTATATGGACTCTAATAGATCCTGCTTCAACACGGAATTAAATCTGGTGTCGACAAGTTCAATCATTTAGTTTGAGAGCGGTATGCTGAAGCAAGCAAAACAGGATGCCTTAAAGTTGAAACATTAGAGTGAAATATATTTTCATTGGTACTGTTGCCAGTACATATTACGAGAGTATAAATAGGGAATGACATATGTGTTTAAAATGTATCTCAAATAGATTGCAGTAGATCTGGCCCCAATAAATAAATCTAATCCAGTGTCAACAAGCCCATTTATATATTAGAGCCTCGTGCGACAGCAAGCTATAATCATGGTAAATCGAATGCTTCATATACGTTCAAAGGAAGTGATCAATAATTGGTCTATCGGCATACTCTTCCAGCGATATGATACACCTACTGCCAACAATTCGCGTCTAATTAAACAACTTTGTAGGAAGAGTGGTCGTCTATTTCTGAAGTCACTGGTTGCACAACTGGTCATTATGTGAACATTCACAACAGGTAGTAATAAGAACCGAACGATTTCAGTCTCCACACCCGCTAGGAAATACTGCTCTTAGGAACTACTGCTCACAATATGTCATGACTTATGACATTCGAGAAAGATGGTGTGAATGTTCAGAACAAATGAGATTAGAAGTTCAATTTTCAAACAAAACAGAACGCCTATTGGTCTTATTGCATGTTAAATATGTATTAGATAATAGATAGAACAACATTCCCAAACCGTCAAATACCTTCAATATTTCAGAGGATTTGCCTCTGTTTATTCAATCGCCTCGGGATATTGGCGAACTATTTTGGCTTTCGTATTCCCCAACAATCCGTGAAACCTCCTTAAGCGTTGTATGCTCTGTTTCAAATATAGTGTGAATGTGAGGCCTTTTTACATATCCTAGTTTTGTCCCATACCCTACAAATATATGCTACTATCATTCACTGATATACATAACATTACATAGTACGTTGGGCACGTGAGAGTATGGAGGCATTCTCAAATATATTACCTATCTATGGAACTTCTTGCAAAAGACGATCAATTCGTTTACTGCCACGTCTTATGTTCATCATATCTTACATTTTAGAATAGGACATCCGAAAATGTCAATGTGTTTTCGTTCTGGAAACTGCTAACACACAAGCCACGATCTCGGGCCTAAGTAATGGAATATGATATGGGACTACACAACCATGATGAAAACTCTTATAAACTCTATCAGTATCTACCAAATTTATCAGCCGATGGAGGACGGAGATGCTTGCACACTGGAAATATAGGTTGACGTTGAATAACAATAATAAGATAATAACATGACTTGGTGGGGACGGAAGAACTTCGACTTTTCTCCAAAGAACTGGGATTGGGGAGGCTGAAATAGTTCCCAGGTTTATTTCACTGTTTGTGGTGAATGTTCACATTCATGACAGAGAGTTAACAAACGGTTGAATAGAAAACCCTCCCTATTATATGTTCATATGTACGGTGTAAGTTACCAATAAATGTACGATTTGTAAAAAGAAGTCTTTCCGATACATTCCAATTC
>JAUOBX010358687.1:0-10856 GCA_032360705.1 Eupentacta quinquesemita
CCCCCCCCCCCCCCCCACTCTCTCACACTCAGCCCCCAAAAGGGCAGATACTGACCACCTGTTACCCACGTCGACCGTACCCAATGAGAAATGTCACACCGGTGTCTGAACTCTCAACCCCTTCCCACCATTATTTCACCCAGAGAAACTCTGAACCTGATAAATTTCACACATTGCCTGGTAATTTGTTTAAATTTGTATAATTTAGTCGTCAGCAGAGATGTTTACCTTTCTCAGACAGCAGCCACTTGTGAATATTTCCTCAGGCAAACTTGCATGAATGCAGAAACTTCAGGAGTTGTTACCAAATCTTCACCATCTTTTTTTGCTTCATAAGTAAAGATATCAGTTGCAACTGTTTTCTTCAGGTTTCATTTGAATTCAAATGAAGCGTATACTTGGCAGGTGTGCTTTATAATCAGTGTAAAGAATAGCCTATGGGAGAGTTGAAGTTTATCTTGAAAGAGATCTGTTTTATGAAGGAAAGGTAATCTGTCCTTCGCTTGATAGGGTTTTGTTGTGTAATTAGGTAATATTAATTAGGAGAACATTGGGTTGCAAAATAGGCAGACAGCTGGGAATTATTCCCCTCCATTTTATGCCGACCCTATATTTTTGGGGCATTCGACTGGAAGCCCTCCTTGAAACCAGATCATGCATGTTTCCACTGGTCAACATGTGGCAGAAAGGCTGATCGGAAACAGATGAAAATGTTTGCTTTCAGGAGTGAGACTTGAGGTCGGATTCCATTTGTGCGGATGCGGGATGCGGCAAAACACATAAACATCGCTTGTACGGGATCGCAAACATGGACATTTTCGGAATAAGCTGTATTATGGTAACGAGGATGAAAATGAATCCCATCATGGCAAAAATTAATTAGGATGAGATGAAACGCACGTTGTATAAGAAAAACCACCATGCGGACCAATGCGGCATGATTGCTGCATACCGCAAAGGTGTTATATGGAATATCTCCCTCATAGAGCATTCGAACGACTGTATTTATTCGCTGTTACAAATTCAATGTGTTTTCGCATCATCCTACATCCTATTCGTGTCCAAAAGCATGATCCTTCTTCATCAAACAGTGATTTCAAAGTATACCGCATCCTGCATCCGCACATATGGAATCCGACCTTAAGAGGCAAATTGTACATTCATGACAGAGAGGACAGAGACAATTCTGCATGACATGAAAACAACGCCCCTCACTCACTTCGATCACTGGTTTCACCATATTCTCTTTTTAGGTTTGCTAGTTCAGAGAAAAATAATTGACTAATCATACCCTACTCAATTAATAAACAAAGAAGTTATTGATAACGAAGGTTGAATGAATCATTTGCTAGGAGAAGACTTTTAGTGATCATGTATTCTCCGTGGCTGGCCCGAGGGAATGGAACAATTTGCCTACAGACATCCGAATATTTCCATACATACACAGGTTTTGAAAAGATGCAAGTCGTTTTGAGTAGGGTCTTAATATGTTGTTCAGGGGCCTTTTGTCTACTTTTTCTCTTTCGTTTGTAGAGTGTTACTGATCATAGCCATCATGTACGTGCATGCTATGTGCTATTTACATCAGGGTTATTACCATTACATTATTTCACATCAGGACAACACACATCCCCTGACCCACCCTATTTCCAACAGCTCTATGAACAGGTTTCTACATATTCTTTTTCCATGTTTGCCAGTTTAAAGATATATCATTTCCTAAGTATGCCCTTATTAAGAATGATGAATTAATCGGAGAAAGGTCAATTACCTCATACGCTTCATGGTTAGATAATAAGTACTGAAGGTATCACCGATAGTTAAAAAAAAGTGATATTCAAAACAGTATTTTTTCCACAAAATGATAATTATGTAAAGAAACGCTGCTTGTTGTTATATAAATTGTCACCGTTATCTGTGATGCACGTGTTCCTTTGAAGCATGCACAGTTGTGGAGTGGTTTATTATTGGGATTTTTTGCATCATTTTCGCATATCATCATGGTTATACAATCGCCTGTCCTGCAGGCAAGTTGTTATCAGGTTGGCACTCTTCTCGGAGCGGGAATATATGTAACCTAAATTGACACATGGCGCCGAATTCCTTGCATAACCGTCCAATTCCCTGCCAAATTCATCACAGACGCGTGATGTCAAATTCAGTTCCAGCTTGCATAATGGTACAACTGCCTGCCGAATTATGGCTTCCATCTGATTTCCTGGAATTGTTGGAAATAATAGATACTTTCAACTCGAGGGAGAAAATTATGAACTTCTTTTTTCACTAGATTGCTATCTGATTTCCTTTCCTTGTTGGCAGTGTAGTTTTACATTAAACAACCTGGAGCAAAATGACATGACACAGATAACAATGGAAAATATTCTTGAATATTATTGAATCCCTTGTATAAGAGCATAAATACTGATTTTTTTCTTCCGATTTCCTGAATATCCATTCAATCCTCACATTTGGTGACATTTCTAAATATGACAAAAACTGTGAAGGTTCTAACTGACGCCCATGCTTCAATTGTCGCCCACCCCCATGTTTTGTCAGGAATACAACATTTCCGAAAACGTCCTAATTAACGCCCACTCCCAATTTTTCAAACTCACCTATTCACAATAACCTACTTAGCAGAGCTAATTGATCCCCACACATATATTTTCTACCCCAAATTGTTGGGGGGATTTGTATTCTTATTGTCGCCCACCCCCTACTTTGGCCAGTGGGTGTTCCAATTGACGCCCCAGGGCATCAATTAGAAGCTTTACGATAACTGACTTCATATAATGGAATTTTCATTGGTATTGGACTGGATTTTGTAACATTCTGTTGAACTCTGGGTAAGACCACTAGAATGTTGCTGGGGTATAATAAATACATTTCAATATCAAGATCATTGTCATCATGTATCACAAGCAATCACGGGAACCAGGAAGAAATGTTAATTGTTAATGTTCTGTTCCTCCTTCAACAAAGTTCTTCATTACCTTTTATGCTGAAATGTTGTTCTGCAGAAAATCAAATCGGAAAGTTGACTGATTCAATTTGTGGGTGTGTACGACAAAATTGTAGCGAATACTTGTGCATGTTCCACTCTGTATGCTTCTTCCACGATCCTAACGATAGAGGTTAATTATGTAGCAACAAATTCATAGCCGTGACCGAAATTTTAACTTGTAGATGGGGTAGATGGGGCTCCTTAGCCGTGGTGAAGGCAATCCATCTAGGAGAAGGAAAACTCTGATTTCAAAAACCATTTCAAGGGCGGATGAGGTCCCCTAGCCTTGGTTGGCAACTCATCTAGTGTTGATTTCACGAAGAAGTATTCAGTCCTGATCTGTAAAACAGGTTGATGTTAGGAAAGACGTCCAGTCGTAAAACTTTTGCTCTACAAAATCCTTACTTGATGGCACCACGTGTGGTTGCTGTTAGAGTAAGGTGAACCCAGCCACCCCCGTGAGGGGATCAAACCGGATTAAAACTGGAGAAGAGAGAGGAAAACCAAAGAAGTAATAAAGACAGGTCTGTATTCGCAGTGATGACTGGCAGAGTCTTGATGTCCAGGTTCTACTGTGGTGCATTGGACTTGCTAATTACAGTGTTACAGATTAGTTACAATGAAGCATGTCGGTCTGCTGTATGCAGTTACAATGGTTGTACCAAAAAAATTTAGATAATGGAAAACTAAATATATTGGTCCAAACCCCGTCTCAATCCGATATCCCTATGCTGAGTTATTGGCGTTTGAAGTTTCACCACTTTCATCGAAAAATTTACGGAAAACCTGATTGCGCAACAATTTGTGACGTCACACCTGAACAACAACAATTGTTTTTATTATGCTCCAGAACTCAACATTCCTAGTTTTCCTGCTGTGTTTTTTGTTGTTGACATGAACTGTGTAACATATTAACTCACCACGGCAAGTTTTGGGGAAGAGAATATGCTTCTTTGTTGAAAAAATTAATAGTTACATTTCAAAGAAAAACAAAGGCAATTCGCGGGGGTAGTCCAGGTGAAGCAATGCATGATGGGATAGCGTACATCTTGTGCATGTACATGGCCCAGACTTCGAAGTCCTCTAACTCTGTAATGGAACGTCATATGAACGTCTGGTTTGGACTGATGTATTTATTTTTGTCCAATCTACAAGACGAGGCCATGTTTACCACAGCCAGGATTCCCTGATGTGCCTTCAGAGGCTTCCTGAACCGTCATCATTCAAATCAAATATGATATTGTCTCATTCTCCATCTTCCATTTAGGCTAGCGAAGTGACGGATCCAACATCGTTCGCAGAGACCACCTTCACCATCGATGTTCTTGATGTGGTCGACGAGTTGCCGTTGTTCGATAAGCTAATATACTATCTTGAGATCGAGGAAGATGCGGCTGCCAATACAGTGCTGCCTCCCTCTATCGTTGTGTCTGATGGCGAAGAGGTATGTATTCGAACTAGGCATGTGCAGGTGGATGGACCCAAGGGCCGATCAAAAGTTTCTTTTTACTGAAGAAAAAAGAAGAAGAGAGAATCAGATCCGAGCACTCACGATGCTTGATATTTTCGATATATAGCGTATGGTGGAGTACTTATATACAACAAAAATTGTGTCTGGTTATGAGCAAATTTTTTGCATCTTCAGTAAAAAATTGACTGCTCTGGTTTTCCCCAGACATTGCACCATTTTAGGTCTACGGGCTAATACATTTTTGCCAAAGGGGAGAGGCCAACCACTCCCCCCAAATCACCCTCAAGAGAATCAGTCATAGGTCCATGGTCGTCCCCCCTTACAACCTGGATCAGCCCTTCGGTGAATCCCCTACAGGTTCATCCTCAAAATATTTATGAATATTGACCTCTGAATATATGAACATCACATAAACCATGTCAATATAACCTCTAATGGCCTTGGAGCCTTCATGCTGTTCAGGACCAACAACAGTTCACTTCCACCAAGTTTCGTCTGAATCCAACAAAGTTAGGAAATTGCATGAATTATGCAAATTCAACCTCTGCTGACCTTGAAATTACTGCTTGTTTTCGAGAACGACTGTGGCCCACACCCACCAAGTTTTGTGTGAATCGTAAGAACTTGATGATTTCGCATGAAGCCTGCAACGGTGGCAAACACAGCCTCAAAACCATAATATCCTGGAGCACTTCACATGTTGCGGTGATATAATAACATCAATGCAAGGAATACATCATCAAGGGCCCTTGAGTAATACTAAGATATAAATTATTAAAGCTATGTGGGACCACATTTTAAAGAACAAATTTTAAGAATCAATGAAAGTTTTTGTTTTTATTTAATTTTTTGTTCTGTTGTGTATGGAGAGGTGTATGGTTTTGGACTTCTCTGATTTGCGTCAGTTGAGAAAGAAAAGTTTGTTATATCACCCTCGGTATGTATTGTAATAATATTTGTATTTCGGAGGAACAATTTGGCAAGATGTTTGCATACAACTCTGGATTTGGATGTATGAATAAGATTTTGTTGAGTATTTCGTAATTTGAAACTATCCCCTCTCCCCTTTTCACCTCCCTCTAATTCCCTTCATCAGCAGTTCAGTGTCTCTGCACTCCGCACATTTTGTATGGGCCAAGTTTTGGAGCTTCTTTTCATATAAATTAGGAATTAATCAATTATCCTATACTTTTTACCTCTGACAACTCTCAGCATTCCTTCACTGGATCTTTCAACAGTTGACTTTTATTTGAATTTAAACTTGATGATTAGGTAAATGACTCGACTGATGAGCCTTGGGATCGAGCTAAGGTTATTTAGGGGCCATTTTCATTCCACACTGTAAAATCTCTGACTGGAATTAAATGGCAGTGCAGTCACTGTGGTCAATTTAGTTTGATTTATCGATTCCCTGGCATACACCTGTCTAGTGACTATCAAATCCGGGTCAGTGGTCAGTCACTCCAGGGTAATTGGGTCATGATAATTATCTGGTATATCATTGCTGTTTCAATCATTCCACTTAGATTGGTTTGCCTTTTCGGCCATTAAGCAATTGGAGCATACACAAGTGTCTCCCATGTGTGTTCATCAATTTGTCTGCTTGTCACATTGGATCTCCTCTCTCTGATCACTGATTGGTGCATTTACAGACGATGATCATTAAATCTAGGTCAATAGTCACTGTAGAACAGGGTTTCCCAACCTTTACCAACTGGGGTACCATTTCACATTTTCGTGGTGCCACTGAGTACCACTGAATCTAAGCGGAGCGCCACCATAGGTTGGCGCGGAGCGCACAAGATATTGTTTGGCCCCAAAAGGCTCCCAGATGCCAGGAGATTGCATCTAGGAACATTTTTTCTGCTTAAAAACTATCTTTAAATTGGCATTCCTTGTTCTGAAATTCTGTATGATCAGAAACATTCTATCAGAAAAACATTTTTCCACACTGTGTATCACCCCACGTACCACCGTGAAAGTCCAAATGTACCACTGGTGGTCCGCGTACCACAGGTTGGGAACCCCTGCTGTAGATTAATTGATTCAAATCCCAACATTAAATGGTTGAGGGCAAGCAAGGTCTTACCCAGGAATTTGGAGTAGGGTGTCTCACTTGTGGATGTTGAGAGTCACTGTAGCATGTAAGTAATCGGCACTTTCAAGTCGCGAGCAACCTTGAGACCCGAGACGAGCAAACCTAAAAAAACTGTCTGCTCAGAATATGAAGCTTAAGAGCATTTTCAGTAACCTAAAGTGCAGTGCTGTAGTTGAGTCCTCTCAATCCGAGTGCGAGTCTGAGTTCTTAGCTCCCGAGTCCGAGTCACAGTGTTCGAGTCCGATCCTCGAGTCCTTGTGCAAATTTGAATAGCACTTTTTTTCAACCACACATCTACAATACTAAGGTTCTCACTCCTCTGAAATGCTCCATGCCAAGCAAGCGCTTTCAAGCTGATAACATGTCGTGAAATGAGTTTTCAGAATGATCATGTGGGTGATCAGTCTATGGGAGACCTGTCTGAGGAATACATGTAGGCCCACTTCTCCATTTACCAGATACTTTGGAGAGCAATACAAATGGAATGGGATGTAAAGAAGAGACTAGTAATTTACAGAATAAATTATCTTTATAACCTAGCCTTGAAATAAGGTAGTAAGTGAAACTGCACCAATCCCAACTGAGTTACTATTTGAATGTGTGTGTCACATAATCTGTGCTCTCATGAAAAAGTCTAGGCTATGCCACTGTTTGTAGACTCACTGTACTAGCTTTTTCGTGTGAGTTAATTCAAATGTTACCTGAATGCTAAGGGTGAAATGAGCAATTGATTCGGGTCAAATTCCATGTTGGCTTTGTTAATTGAATAGCTTGGAAAAAATAGTAAACTCCCCAAGTCTTTTGGGCCGAGTCAGAGTCATTGACCTCCGAGTCCTTTGAAAAAAGGATTCGAGACCGGTCTCGAGTCTGAGTCGGGTCTCGAGTCCTCCAGCACTGCTACAGTTTAAATCTAGTAGGATTAGGGGGGATTTGAGGCTGGGGGGAAAAAGGGGGGAAAAGAAGGCTGTCTCACAGTATTTTGGCTGTCCTCCATGGTCACTAGGCTGTCTCAAAGACGGCAAGACGCCTCCCTTGCTAGCACACTGGTTGAGTGTCATGATGGTTGCTGGACAACTCCCACCCGGACAATGGCCAATTGCCACCCAAAACGTGACTCTTTATACCCTAACCCTAACTGTGACACTGAAAAGCAATTTTGCTGAGTGGCAATTGTCCAGGTGGGAATTGTCCGGGTGCTAATTGTCCGGTCACCATCATGATAGTTATTGAGCATTCTGTAACTGTTCGTAATTTCAAATATTGTGCTCAGTGTAGATTATTTAAATTTCACTATGGAAATGCACGGGGTCATAATGATCGCCCAGCACTATCAGTTTTACAGTTTTCCCTCACTCTTCTTGTTGGCTCATTTGTCTCTCTGTATTCAGTATTTATTTACCTAATTTATTCATTCATTCATTTATTTCTCACTCTTTCTATTACCATGTGTCCAGACGTTTATGCCTTATATAATCTCCTCAATTATGGTCCACGGTTCTATTTCTGGCCAGTCATACCAAATGAATATCTGGGAGTTTGATTTGTTGTCGTTCAATGCGGGGTGCTCCGCATGGGCGACGAACTAGGGAAATGGATTCCTGTCTAAGTCTGTCTACTCATCGATGTATTTGTGTGTGTGTTCGTTTGTGTGTGTGTACATGCGTAGGCATCACATTCTGTCCAAAGACTTGGACATGAGAGTATAGTATAGTATAGTTTGCCATTGTTATTTCTATTTTTGAAGTACAAAGAAAACAACAATGGAGTCTAGGGGTATGATGAAAAAGTGTGTGTGTGTATGACTGTGTGTACTGATGCTTCGATCGTAAACATGTTGTGTAAATGCTCTGTTGGTAATATGAGTCATATAGGCATAATATTTATTGAGCACATGCTGTGTTATTTGAGAGTATGTGTGGTCAAGCCATCCTGATCGTCAGTCTTGTATATGTATTTGTGTGTGTACATGTATATGTTTGTGTATGTGATGCCTCGCTTGTAAACATGGTGCAATAACTATTGCCTATTTCCGGGTAAACATGTCTTGCTGATGATTTGTGCTGTGTTGTTTGACAGTGTGAGTGGCCTACACTGATGAAGTCATCTATCTAGTAATCCAGAGGCTATAGTCCACATAGTACGTCAGGAAAAAAAAAGATTTTACCCACCCACTCAGGTGATAATTGGGTACTACCCACAAAGAACCAGTGCTTCTGTAAGCTGCTCTCCGAGATTTCCAGAGTGCTTACTTGGTCCCAATGAGTGGGTGAAATGCTGTTAGTTGGAAGTGTGTGCTATCTGACTATGGGATTATCATCATTCTACAACCCCCAGGTATCTGTTATTCCAATCGCTTGATTCTGATTGGCTAACTGCTCGGCAACAGCTATCTCTCCTTCTCAAATCCTTATCTCCTTCTGCAATAGCAGTCAATAATTTGGAAACAAAATGTATTATTGTGTCATGGTGACTTTGTTGAGTTGTTAACTATCATTGTTCCACCCAAGCATGTTTCCATTGATCCGAATCCCAAATGTGCTCCCTTTTTGACAAACAGCTTTGTACCCGGGATCGTACTGGCCCCCCAATAGTGCACGTAATCCTTCATAAACAAGCCACTCACTTTTCACTTGTAGCACATGCTATATGCCATTATATAGTGTTTTCAATTGAACATGAATTTTAGAGATGCATCTACAGATAAGAATAGCTCTGGAAATGTCTTGTTTTCCTCCAATTGAGGGGTTGTAGGATAGCGGAAAACCACAGATGTTAGACTTTTGCCAGTACTTGAACAGTTTCAACTGAAAGTTCAGCTAGTTAACTAACTCTGCTTACGCCTCGTCTCTTATTTACCTAAACTCGTCTGTTTAAAGTCACTAGTGAAATTGTTGCCATTACGAATCAAGCCTTAATTTTCATGATTGTTATTTCCGTAGGATGCACACACCACTGTGAGACTAGAGTTGATCAATCCAGACAACTACCCATTCCAGCTAACTCAAGAAAGCCTTGTCATCACCGGAACTTCTAACATACGGACAACTGACGTCCTGGACTATGAGGATACACAGAACTACATACTCATGGTAAACATATAGACACTATCATCAGCTATAACTTGACATGTGCAGGCAGGGAAACTACCAATGGGAATATTCTGCATCTGTTATGAATATTGGCCTCTGATGATGCATGAACCATGTAAATTTGACCTCTGATGACCTTGAAATTACCATCATGTTGTTTTGGACCAAGAAAAGTCCACATCGACAAAATTTTGTTCAAATCTGACCGAGTTCAGGAAATCGCATTAGTTATTAAAATTCGATCTCCAGTGACCTTGAAATGGCCTCCATGTTTTATGTGACCAACTGTAATCCAAATCCACAAAGTTTTGTGTAAATTGGTCAAATGTTATGACCTGGCATAAAACCTGCAAAATAGAGGGCAGCAGACATGCAGTGATGCTCAGGTTCAAACCAAGATTTCACTAGTGTGTACATGTGTTACAAAGCTTTAGAGAGTTATTGCGCTAACGCCTTACATTCCTACAGATTCCTACAGAGACAGCTTTGGCTACACACTCAAAACCATAATATTCCCAGATGCTATATGTATCACAGAGATATAATTAGTAAATCACCCTTTCCTCCCACTTGTCACCTGCCACTACATTGAGTACCTTGATGGAAAACATGTTTGATCGAAATATTGTAGGAAGAGGGTATGAAATTTCATCTTTGTCAGAATTATATTTCGGAATATCTATAAAATTTGATTTCAAAATTGACAAAATTTAAAAACTTTAATACTTTAGGGAACTTGAACATGCAACCCGTTGAACGCATGACTCCAAACTTGTGTTGTAGACTCTGAGTAACTTGTATCAACCTATGTCTCCACTGATTCACTGTGTCTTTGTTGTATAACTCACCTACCGGCAATGTTTCAGATAACTGCTTCGAAGATGAACCCTGACACCAGTGAGTCATTCACATCATCAGCGACGGTCATCGTACAGGTGTTGGACATCAACGACAACAGCCCTATCTTCACCACTGGTGAGTATGAGTAGTATGAGTGGGAGTAGATGGGGCTCCTTAGTCGTGGTGAAGGCAATCCATCTAGGAGATGGGAAACTCTGATTTCAAAAACCATTTCAAGGGCGGACGAGGTCCTCTAGCCTTGGTTGGCAATTCATCCAGTGTTGATATCACGAAGAAGTATCCAGTCCTGATCTGTAAAACAGGTTGATGTTAGGAAGGGCATCCAGTCGTAAA
>JAUOBX010358798.1:0-10856 GCA_032360705.1 Eupentacta quinquesemita
ACTGAAGCGTGTTAATTGTATTCTAGAATGTGAGTCTCATCCAGCCAATCAGTATCTCGAGTTTCTTCCTTCAGGCACTATTAGTGAAACGTTTAGAACCTTTGAAAGCTCTTAATCTTAGTTGTTAACCCTCTCCTGTCAAAGTTTACAATGCTCACCATAGCCGTTGAACTGTTTACTTTTTGTATTGGCCTTTCAGATAGGACTTGTTTTTGCTTTTTGCAATCGTGTTTTACTGAGTGCTCGTCTGATTGTTCACTTCTACTGCTTCTGAGATTCCCATGTTTTAGTAAATTTGCTATATATATTTTTTTTTCACTCTGCGATAGTTTATTTTTATAACTTTTCATGACACTTTCATTGTTTCATCATACGTCTTTTCAAATTTCAACTTTCATAATCGTTTATTAGGAGCTTCTGTTTTCACACAATTGCCATTGTATTTTGTGCAATTGGTTATTTTTATAACTTTTCATGACACTTTCATTGTTTCATCATACGTCTTCTCAAATTTCAACTTTCATAATCGTTTATCAAGAGCTCCTGTTTTCACACAATTGGCATTGTATTTTGTGCAATTGGTTGAATAAATATATATATATCTATCTATCTATATATCTATACCCTCACATATGTTCCCTAATTCGAGACCAGGTTCGAATCGCCATTCAAACCTGCCCAGATTGTCTGAAAAGTCCAGGGTGAATTGCTACCAAACCATCGTGTTAAGAGAGAATGTTATAGAAATCAACCAGTTATCCCAGTGTGAATACAAAATCTGGATTGTTTCCTGCTTCAAATAGTCGTTTTCAGTGGCCGTTTTTGGAATTTTCCCTCTTCTTCAGTTGAGCCAGCAGACCTCCATCTTCAGGTACTCCGACTATCTTGCGAAACCATGCGTCAGTCTCTCAATCCTTCCAGCTGACCTGCAGCATTCTCCGCCAGACTCACGACTCAAATGACCGTATCTTTTCCATGTCAAATTGTTTTAGTGCCTAACTTTCTGCACTGTAGAGGGCTACACTCGACACCGAGGACTTTACCAACTGCTTCTCCAGTTTCAGGCTGATTTCCTTTGCCTTCCACGGTTCAAGGAGTTGATTTGCAGCGTTCCTTGCAATTACTAGTCTGGTGCGAATCTCTGGCGTAGAGTCACTGTCCATTTCTATCATTGAGCCCAGGTATTTGAAGCGATCTGTCCGGTTATAGGCCTAGCGTTTTGCATAAAATTCAACATAGTATTATAACGCCTAGCCTACAAAGTAGAGCAACACACCAAATTTCGTCACCTTCGCACCGTTTTTATCACGGAAATCAGTCTACGATGACGTCATCATCAGTCTTAAATGCAATGAGAGACCTCGGCACACTCGTATTTATCCTCTAATTAGGCCTATATCACCCACTTTGACGAGGCAACATTGTAACACACCACCTAGTCTCGTTCAGGCCGTGGTTCCGTTGTTGGTATTTCGATTTTTCATCATTTAGTCATGTTGCTGTGACAAAATGCACTCGGCAGTTTTCACTGCTGACCACTGAAGAACTGTAAACACTGCAGTAACGTGTGTAACGTAGAAAGTCCACGGGTATTATGAGAATTATCGCTGAATACCAGCAACATTGAAGTGCTCCAGATGCTACCGCTGCCTGCTGATACTGTTCCAAGCGTGTGCATTCACCGATCATCATATTACGAATCACCGTTTCCTCATGACACTCCTTATCCCCGGGGTACTCAATATTATGTTCCCCTAATATACACATAGTGCATTAGCGGAGTGAAATACTTCAGATGAAGTATTTTGCTCATGGGCACAATGCGTCCACTAGAATAGTGATTGAATTGTTGTGACGTGAGTTAATTACCAGTGATTACGCAGTGACCTTTTGGTGGCAGTATTCGCACTCATCTCACTCGAGCCATTGTATGGGTATTGCATCCTACATATCTTATATGGAATGTCTGCTCGTTCAGTGAAACAGTACAAACACATCCATATTATTGATTTAAAACGATCACACATTCTGCACGATTGTTATTACGTTATCTTCCGACAATTCCTTTTATTCCAAGAGCTATAGCAGTGGACAATGTGGATTACTGAAAACCTCCCGGGGTCACTATTGTAAAGATTACTCCCTGCGGAGAAGTCAGGCGTGACGAAAACGTCTGCGCGTGACTGGAGCCACACTTGCCAGTCAACGAAAAATGCGTTCAAGTCATGTTCCACTAACTGTGTCAATGTTTGTCAAACCTAACACAATCAATCTGTTTGTGTACATGGCTGTTTCCCGTGAATGCGTGAATGTTTGTTATTACACAGCTAGGAGCGGAGCTGAGCATCTGCCGGTGACATGTGTAGACAGGGAAGCCATATTGAATTAATTGTCGTTGATGACAATAAACCACTTCACGATCATCAGTGCGCATGCTCACAGCGGCTAAATGGCTGGGATCAGGCGAAAGTTTACACATATACTTATTGCTATGGGGTATCCTTAGCATGCCTTCATTCGTTAGGAATTATATAATTTTACCGATTGCACACCAATTACAAAATGTTTTTATCCTCAAGTGTGGGGGGAATATTCAAAGTTCAAAATTTAAAATCATGCGGTTAATCGAAAAAAAGACTGTTACCGGTATTACTTGTTTATTATTTAATAATGTGGAAATGAAAATGGCACGAAATCCAAAACACATAGTTGTTATTTCATGGGAATTCTTCACTGCCTATGACAACGAGCATGGTAATAATTGAATAGTATTTATATAGCTGCTAGAATTTTGTCTGGCTGATTGTAGATGCGATGTCATGGAGATGCACAGCTGACTGACGTGATCGCTAAACATCGATATATGTTCAGGTTCGATATTACATGTGTGCAGTAGTGATGTCATCATCATATCAACATTAAGTATATATAGTATTTTGTGAAGAGTGAACACTCGTACTGACATGCGATATGCTCTAAATTGTTTAATTGACCACACAGATATAGACATTCAGCAGTAGATTACACATACAAGAATGCTGGTTATATTGGAATGATGTTCGGAAGAACTGTTCTGTGAAGAGTTGCCTTACGTAGCTCACCTCTAACAGTCAACTGGTCGAATATACTCTCAAACGACCGACGCAACACACCCCTAACTGTCGCAGCGATAGAATCACTAAGAACATGTGTGATTTTCTGGTTGTTCACTGGAAATATGTGTGATTTTCTAGTTGATCCGTCAAAGTTTAAAATTTATGTGCCCTTTCTTGCATTCCGATGGAAGGAAATATAACATATGTAAGATAAACTTACGTATGTCACAACAGTGATTCAGGCACCCCCTAGCTGTCATCCCAACTCATTCTGAGCCAGGTACCACATGTTCCACGCTGACAAATCGAGTACTGTTCCACACCATAAGTTGCCGCTTTGTAATGTAGGTGCACCTGTGAGATACACGCAGCAGGAGATGTTTCTTAACACGATTCCTCTCCGAAAACCTATATATATTCAATCCAAACACAGCAATGTAAATTAGCTACCACTCTCAGGAGTGTTTGTATTTTCAGCTTGAGGGTTGAGCAGTTCTTCGTGTGATAGTGTTTTGGTATGGTACTATGTTGAACACTCTCATAACCTGGAGTGAAACATTTCGATATACTGAGGGTAGATTAATATAATCGAAAATGAGGAACTTAAGAATTCAAGGTTAACCTCGAAAGTGGTCGAGCCTAGAGCGGTCAATTGAGTGAGCACCCCAGGATGGTATATGTGTATTGTGAGAAATGCATGCAGAAAACCAATCTACTTAGCCTATCAGTCATTTATATCACCTAACACTCAACTGGATGTGGAGAAAGCTGGGAGGCCACAAATGCAGCACGAATTAGCATACTTTCAATGTTGGCTCCGGAAGTGCCCAAGGTAACACAGTAAACCCTTCTGAGTAACGAACATGATGTACATTTACATGTCAGCAGGTTGCTCCAAGAAGTCTCATCGACTGATGTTTCAGTCTGTACATCTATACATTGTTGTATTGACTGATAAACAGAGTTGGGGGTGTTGGACACGGTCGACGATTGAAATATATATATGGAGTTGTATTCATATAAATATGTCTCCGTTCAATGAATAATTGTAATGGCGCTTGTGAGTCACAAAACAATAACCCTAACTAACTGACTGAGGCTGTTCTAATGTCATATGTACATAATTTGTTTTATAAAAATCAAGTAGCCATATGTGTCTCTTGACGATATAAGAGTCAATATATCACACAATTAGTTTCAGCATCAACTTGCCTAAATGTTGTGTTGCTCCATACTTTACGCAACTAGTTGAAGCCTGTATTGAAAAATGTGAAAAACAAGACAACACCAGACGTTACTAAACGCATGGCTTGATGTCTAATGGTAATTTTCCGGGTGCTTCCAGGTGATCCTTTCTTACCTGGAATTGGTTTGAACGATACCTGCATTTCTGCGGCAATAACATGGAGGTAATGACCTTCTTTTGTGTGAAGGATAGATCCAATCCGGGTGAAATAGTATGTACCTCAATACATATTGTACCCCTTGTCTATTCTTTAAGATCGAACTTCACGTGTAATAGGATAGGACAATATAGACCGATTATATCTTCAACGGAGGGAGGTAGTCAGCGAAACAAAGAGGCCATCAGTGACTACGTTTAGAGAACACTTCAGGATCAAGGACAACATAGCTCGAAAAAAGCTTTTCTCCGACGCCGAGGCCTGGAACTAGCTATTCGCCGAGGTCAGAGGCAGGCAAGTGAAGGACATGTTTTTGTAATAAATATTCGCCATTTTCGAGATTGTAGCTCGGGTAAAATGTATCGACATTCTGAATGATTCTCCAGGAGACCCAGAAGCCAGCCAGCAGATTTGTCAGTTTCTGATGAATCACGCTGAACATGAACACCTCCGGAAGTAGTTAATTCGGTAAGGTTGCGGACCATTATTAGGCCCTATCATTGACTCACATATTAGACAAACCCTCTTCACAGCCCTGCTGAGAGCCCCAGATCCTTTTACGTGATATATGCAACCCACCGTTTCGAAGCTAACAAGATGACCGATCATGGCACCTCCAGATTACCATACCGTGAACAATCAACTTTGGAGCTAGAGCTGGTTGAAGTTAGGAACAAGTTCCGGCACCCTGACACGGGGGAGTTTCCATTTTTCAACATGAATACAGATCCATCTGAATTTTCTTTGGGAGATCTGGTCAGATTTACCTCAAATCCACACCTTTTGCACTTACGAATGAGTCCTACGAAATAGAAGTAGTGTAGAATCCATCAGAGGTTGATGAGTCCCTTCAATCTGGTCCCAAAATGGAAATAAATACCTAACAAAAATTAGGGGAACACTAGGCGAATGAACATCAAGCCCAACAGTGGTCCGCAATCCATTTAGCCTTCAGAATGAAGCCTAAATTGTCCTTCCAATTCAGATTGCTGACCGACAAAGGCAGTATGCTGTCCGTTGTGGGGGTAGTCGCTAAATGACAAAGGGAGTTCTAACTTATATTTCTTCAATCTTGCACAAATGAAAAAGCGTATATCTTAAAACGTTCTCCATATTAATGTTATCTGCATTTATGAGTTTGAGCTGATGGCGTCACCGAATGAATGTTCCTATTCAATTACACAGTGATCACTGATTTCTCCATGAGTGCGAGGTGCAAGTGATTTTTCCTCTTTGAAGTCAACTTGCATATATATCCCCTCGAAAATGGTGAACATTTCTATATACAATAGGTTCACTCATTTCGTGTGAAAGATATTTTGTATTAACTTTGCGTGTTATGAAACATCACGAGATAACAAATCAGAGCTTGTTTCGCTTATTACAAAATGACCGTTCGAAGGTTGCATGTGTTTATTAAACTGATCAGAAGGAATATTCAGTCTATGCCTACGGTTTCCCCCAAAACGAACGAGTACAGTCATTAATCCATCAGTCAAACGTTCCGGGGAGTTTTCAGATTGTGCTCTACTGTCGTGTCCTAGAATTGAAATCAAAACCGTCATGGAGCACCTGTTGAATAAAAATTGAGGCGACCCAGGGTCAAATTTGGGATGTGGATGTACTATACCTGTCGCGCCGATAAAAATACTTTTAAGTGGAATCAATGCTTTGAAACATCACCTGCATGGGAAGTATGTTTTTCTTCCTATTATATTGTGTAGAACATGCACATCGCATATACACCCGGATATGTGTATAATTCCCCCAATCTGTCTTGTTCAACTGTTATAATGACTAGTTTTTGTCCATTGTTGTTTCTTCCATTTATAAATCAACTATAAACAATACTGTTTTGACGAACGGAATTAGCCTAACCTGATATTAATATGCAGTCTTTGCTGTATGAAATACTATACGGAGGACATCTTCATTACCTTCATAGTAACTAGTGTTTCATGCAGTAAATATATCCTGTCTTTCTATATGATTTATTTGAACAACAGTCTTCATTATAAAATCAGACAGTGCGTGATAATTATTGATTGTCGAACGACTCATAGTCAGACACGGATCGCGGAAATAGTATGGACAGCTGTCGAGGTTCCATTGTATACAGTACAGAACAATCCTTCAAACATGAGAGAAAATGCTCAATTTTTAGCACAAAGTCTAATGGGATTTGGATAATTTCCATCAACATCGAGTTATGACAGTTTAAAAATATTCCGTAATAATAAACTCATGGATATAATTATATTTGTTCCCGGTTGCCTACTTGTTGTGGGCGATTGAAACCGTCATGATGTTACTCTATTTTGATAATTGAGAAAATCACTTTGGTGAGTCTCTTGATAAAATGCGATATACTCTCCAGGATATTGTTTTGTTGTTGTTAACTTACTGAAGATGTTCCAACGTTTTTTGACACAATTATGGAACACAAACATGGGGTGAAGAAAGTTTGGTTTATCCACCGAACTTACAGAACGTCACAGTCATAAAAAGGAGAGCAATCTATCACATCATTGAGTCTCGATCTGTATTCCCAGAGGATAGTGCACTTGAGGAGAACCCGCTTGTATATAGATTCTCACTCCGCTATTACCCTGCTCGGGTATATCAGCTACATGCAGATCTTCAATTTATTCGAACATAGTAATTATTACTCTACAGGAACATCTGCACCAATGTAGTACAATACAACTGAAGAATGACAAAGCGTTCCTGTTCTGATTTGAGTGAACTACTAGAAAACATAAATCAAAGTTTTATTTGAGAGAACGTCATGCATTCTCATTAGGATAACATATCAGACTACGAAATGAGTGATTCTATGCATAGGTCAAATGATGATTGACGATGCCATTTGCTTTTTCCACATCTCTAATGGCAGTTGCATGCCAATCGCCATCTCCCAGAAGTGCAAACAATGTAGCTGCACTACATGTAACAACACCCCTCCGTGGGCACGAGGGAAAACTGACACCCACCATCTAGTACCTTTGGTGAAATTGACATCAAGTAAATGTGCACAAATTCAAATAAATCAATAGTGGACTGTGGAGTCATTCTATGGGTGTTGACATATCTTGAAATTTGACAGGTTTGCTATTGAAAATAATTTTCTTCATAACAAGTCGCTTCTGCTACCAAACAACAATTATTGAAACTATCAAGAACTTCGAGGAATTTTCGCCAATCTACGTGTTAGGATAACAGCTTAGGCTAGAGACAATCCGGCATCCCTCTGAAATGCGAACGTAGTAGCTGGTATGAATGTAATTTTGCACTTCTCTGTGTACTGAAGAAGAAGATACAACTGACATCCAGTTATTCTTAATAATGGCAAGTAATTGTTCACAGTTAAGTTAACGATATCGATAGCCAAGCGAGTGAGGTCATCCTGTGAACAGCGACAATTCGAAAATGAGTCAGTAGACTTTAAACGATCAGCCAATGTAGTCAGCGTAGAATTAGATGTTTAAAATATGCTCAATCGTTCAAATCAAGGTCTGTAGAGTTCATTGCTTACCAATAACGTAGGCTATATTATCACGTTTAGTAGCTCAATGTGACAATTGATATACTCCCTGCAATAATTATCCACTGTCAAGAGTACTTGAGAGAGCTGAGTATGTGATACGAAAAACAACCCGAGCCCTACTGACACAAAGAGAAGAAACATTATTATTGCATTCATGATTCAGTGTCAATAAAATTGTCCAACATCACTTTGCTAATCGATTTTGTCATATCATTATCGATGAAATGTTGTTAGTGTTTCTCTCGGAAACAATACATACAATATCCGAATGACTCAGCCGGAAATTAACGTAGTTGATAAGTATTAAAAAAAATTGTTTGCTGTGGTAAGCGACTATTATTATGAAACTGCATATATATAGGCATGCATAGCATCAGTGAATGACAAGGATGGCTGAAGCACACTGCGACTCAAGTGAAAAAGAAGTTTAACAGGAGTTAAGGGCATAGGATGCTCCTAAGCATTTGTATGGAATAGTGTCGAAAGTATGACTGAAATACAGATCGGTATCATTGCGGACCAATTCGGTTTTGAGATGTGCATTACGCCACACACCAGATCAGTTATCACAATTATCAGTTGATGACAACTCTGAATTTACCAAATTGGTAGTTTCGATTTGTCAGTGTCCTTGAACATCCTTGTATCATCGAAATACTTTGATACACAGTTGACAAAACGGGAATGTGTTATTCTTAGGATCTTTTCACTCCTTCGAAAATTGACAAATCATATAATATTCCATTTATTAAAATGACTTAGGTGTTAAAACATCTGAAAAATAGTGAAGTATCATTTTTTGCTCTTAATTGAATCCATGTGTGAGCTAGTAACATGCCCAGAGCGTTCCCCATATACCGCGTGTCACACGAACTCGCTCATGGCATTTCCCATTCTATTTGGATGACAAATACCTTCTCGCATCCTATCTTTGAAATTGTGTTTCATGTTTCGGTGGCAACATTACAGTACATGTTCTCAGTTGAGATGGGCAATGACCTGCTTCCTTCCGGATGAGTTGACATAATGTATTTGAGTGAATCTCGGGGATATGTGCTCTTCAGGGATCAGTTCTACGGCAATGCTCTCACGATACTGAAGCTTCGACTCTGATATTAACATTATTTTTATTGCTGCTTTCAGTCATTAGAATGTTTTTTCGCTGCTTCAATTTCTATAGCGAGTTTATTCTTTTCAAACTTCCATTCCTTCAGATGTTGAGACAAAGTGGCTCTTGGCTATAACAAGCATATGATTCCTGAGAACAATCTTATGCCTAGTTTTGACCAATTTGAATGCAATAACAGATTATTATAAAATTGATTAAAAAACTTTAATGGAACTAATTGTGACTCAATTTCATCGCATGGGTTATCAGAATGTCGCAGCTCTCTCTAACAATGCAACCCAATTTCCTGGAGTCGGATAAATCCATATTCATCCCTCTCAACCGTAGCGCAAATTCCTAGCGCGGCATCATAGATGCATTGCAAGAGTTGGTTTTTTGTCGTCATGCCGCAATCAATCCGAGTATGGGTACTTTAATCGTTAAGATAACGTGTCTCTCTTTGACATCTCATGAGATATTTCCATTGTCACTCGAATTACTAATGACCCTTATGGTTGCCTACAACTGTGTTACGTTAACCGATTGTCCATTACTACAATGATTCATTGGCAACACGTGTGCTTACATAAATTAGGCTTTTCTGCCATGCCGCCAAATTTCACTGAATTAACTATTTGTTTAAATCATTTGATCACTTTTAGCCTTGACCTCAGATTATTAGCGAAAAAATAATAATAATGAGGACTACATCAGCCAAATTCCCCTGGAAACTTTCTTTCACAGCAATATTGGTAGAATTGATTCTGCTGGAGTTGAGTAAAGAAAAATAATCGCCATAGTTCAAACGCTGTTTCTATGAACACTTCCAAGAATAGGAAATGATGTTGAGGCACGGATTGAAAAAAAAGATATAATGATACCTATGGTTCTTACATTTCTATGCGTTTCACGTGGATACCAGTAGAAACGGAGTATAGTTTGCACGAAGCTATCTCAGTTGATTTGAATTATTTTTCTATAGCGAGAATAACTTGAGTGGCCCTAGACTTCATCAAGTCGAAAACATTGAGTTGTGACCAATTTAAATACGGCACGAAATTGATAGAAAATTATTAAAAAACAAAAACACTTTAATGGAACCAATTTTGACTCAAATGTAATTGTGACTCATCGAATGGGTCATTAGAACGTCTCAGCTCTCTTAACAATTCAACTCATTTCCCTAAAGTTGGATAGATCCATATTTTCCCAGCTCAACCGTAACACAATCGTCCAGCGCAGCGTCATAGGCTCATCGTAAGAGATGATTTCTTGTCGTCATGAAGCAATCAATCCGAGTATGGGTACTTTAATCGTTAGGATAACGTGTCTCGCCTAGACAGATTTGGGGATATTTCTATTGTCCCTCGAATAAGCAAAGACTCTTATGGTTGCCTACAACTGCGTTACGCCTTGATTCAGGTCATTAGCAAACAACTAATGATGTACAATACATGGGCGAAAATGTGTATCTTTCACAACAATCAACAACAGTCTTGGTAAAATTGATTTTGCTGATTAAACTAAGGAAATTGTGTTTGATTTCCGTAGGGGTGATCACTCTCATAATCCTATCATGATGGAAGGGGATGTGGTTGAGAGAGTTGAAAGTTACAAGTATCTTGATACATACATAGACAGTAAACTTAACTGGAATGCCCAAGCAAAGAATGTTAAAGTTAGAGCGTCTCAACGTCTGTACT
>JAUOBX010358909.1:0-10855 GCA_032360705.1 Eupentacta quinquesemita
CAACCCCAGCTGGGCGCCCGTCCTGCTGCCACGCCGCGGTCTCCTTCGGGGTCGCCGATCGGCCTCCGCACTAACAAATACGTGACCGGTACCCGTTAATGCGGCGTTTGTCAGTATGCCATGTGTGTATGTGTGTGTGTGCGTGTTTGTGTGTGTGGCATCCCTATATGCATAAAGGTGTTGCGAGTTGGTGACGGGCCGACTGCATGTCCATAGATAGTTTGTGATGGGAAATCAAATACACATCCCGGCTACGATTGGTCACGAATTGTTTGTGGAATGCTCGGAATATGTATATTTCTTCCGTGCGCAGCGCGCGCATTGCCAGCGTCCAGCCCAGTTTAAATGCAGGTATATTTTCTTTGGCACTAGGCCTTTTATATTACACGTATTCTTGTGGGCATGTGCACGCAGCGTTACTGATTTATTTATTCCAGATCAAGTTTCCAATGATGTGCAAAATCTCCCTCCTGGTACAGCCTACGAGTAATGGAAAGTGTAACATGTGTAACAAAGTTAAAAGGCAAAATATTCGAAAAAGTTACCAAACTCTTTTGACAGGCGAGCAGAGGTGTATTGACAGAACTTTAAGACACATATTCAACCAAAAGGGGGGGGGGGGTGAAAACCAACAATTTCTCTTGTTCACTCCGCACCGACCCATGGCGGCGCTCTGCTCAGATGGTGATCTGGTGCCCCCTCAGAAAAAGCTTGTGCCCCTCTGTCCTGGTGACGCCACTGCGGGCCCACTCGGGCGGATCGAGCTCATGCTTGGTATACAATATTCCTCAAGATGAGTACATGATACATATTGTTTTCGGGTCAGGTCATTTATGTTAATAGTGGTCAACGTTCAGAATACCCGGTTTGATCAGGTTGTAATTTGGTAAGTAGGCCTGTGATGGGGAGTACATATACCATATTGTTGTTGGTGTATATCAGGGGTGAGTTCGGGTTGTTAACACGATAACTTGACCCACTTGGATGGATTAGGCTGATGCTTAGTATGTGTTCCCAATGATGAGTCCCTATCGAAATTAACGAAGGTCAAAATCAGAAATTATTGATATGGGATATGTCCAGATAGCTTCATAATGGTTGGAGCTGGTAACTACGAATGCCTTATTGTGTATTGTGCGGTGGTATGTGGTTTCCTCATAAGAAGGCACATTATCACGTTTGTTGAGGCCATCAGGGGGCAATGCAGTCGAGGAATCACTAGATATCTTGTTTTCCTGGTTCACAGATATTAGATTGATAACGGAGGACAGCCCATCGCCCCTCATGGGTCGTGTCGAGATCTTTCACGACAACCAATGGGGGACAGTGTGTGACGACTTTTGGGGCGATGATGATGCCACGGTCGTGTGCCGGGAACTGGGTCTGAGTGATGTGGGAACAGCCACATGTTGTGGAATATTTGGCCAGGGAGCTGATCCCATCTGGTTGGATAATGTAGACTGTAATGGGACTGAGGGTAAACTAACTTCCTGCCCGCACAACGGTTTCGGTCAAGAGAACTGCAGTCACTCTGAAGACGCTGGTGTTATCTGTGGCAGTAAATTACTCTCTTTGTTTTAACCCTTTGCATGTTACCGATTTCCAGGATATCAACAAGGTGATTTGGTTGTCTGTGTTTCTGAATTGCATACTTCTTTCGAACGGACATTGAAATCAAGTGGTTCCTTTGCGAAGGTGACATAATTTTCCTGAATTTCCCAAATTATGTTTCCTGAATTATAGGTAAAAATTGGACAATATGATGCTAAAAGCATCAATAATTTCACATGAATATGGCTCACTGTGACATTGACGCACACCTAGCCTTTTTTGTTCCACTGTATGTTAGGGAACCAAAGGGAAATGCCCGAGTTTTAACAAGTAGTTCAGCGTCATAGAAGTTTGTGCAAGCAGAATCATGATGCAATTCATATCACGAACGGAAATAGCAATGAAATAAATAAGGATGTTTGTATGATTTGTGATTTATTCGTGGCATTTCATTTAGTATCAATGAAAATATAAAGTGCCTGATTTATCAAATAGCTTCGAAATATAAATGTCATGTATGCAATTCCTTCATTATTGAGAGAAATATTCAATCTATGAAAAAGTCAGATGAGTGAAATGTTAGATGAGTTGAGATGGTCTAATAATCATAATCTATTGTGCATCCGCCACGCTCCCGTGACTCGAATACACCTTCTGTATCTATATAATCTTTGTCCATCACCACTTCCATGGTCCATACATGTTCCTTGCTTGAGTAGCCTATATCTTATATATATATACCTCAGCGCAGGGCACGAAAGAGCATTGAAAAGTCCGCGAAGACTGGAATGTCCTCTTTTATGCACTGTTTAGACAATCATATGATGATCCTTAAAGTGATACTGTCGAACCATCGACGCCACTGCCTACACCACCACTGCAATTGTTGAGGTTACCATAACTCCCCCTACTTTCGGTGTCAATATAGACGAGTCTTTGCTACAAATATTCCGCCTGGCGGGTAGTGCTCTCAGTGTCCTCACAGTGTTCCCAAAATGCATTTCCAAAAATCCATTTTTGACTGAGGCTGGAATGATTATGTGTGGGCTGGGGCTGTAGGACGTTTACTCCTTAGTTTGGTCCTTATTGAGACCAATAGCATGGTGTGTGATTGTACACGGACAACATATTATGAGCGTACACCAATTCACGATTTCTCGGAATATCGTGAGGCATAGTTTGCAGCGGTTGGCAGTTGTTCTCACTGCATTCGTACTAGTTCGTACTGCATTCCGACTGCATTCGTGCTGGTTCGCAGATATTCTCATTGCATTCGTAGTGAATTCGTACTGCTGTCCCCCTGCATTCTTGTTGCATTCGTACAGATTCGTACAAGGTGCGTAGAGCATTCGTAAAGAACAGCACTCGGGTTTGTGAATCATCGCGAATCATCGCGACTATTCAATATTGTCTATTCGCCGACATTCGCGATCATTCGCGAACCCTAATCGCGAAGTTGTGACCGGGGCTTTAGACACGATAATTAACGAACAGAGCATAAACAATTATTTAGCATTGTACATGATAAGACACTTTGCTAGGTATGGCGGAGCAATATATTCACTTATCGCTTATAGACACGTACAATGTTTTACAAAGTGATCCATTAAGAACGAGCCTAGATATCAATCTGTCCTTTATGAGCGGATAATAAGATCTCATATAGTCGTTCTTTAGTTTCTAACATTTGGTTCCCGGTAGCGCACAGTTAAAGAGCAGGGTATATCCACTCGAAAATGTATGTAGTCCTGGTGTTGAATATATCTACTTTGCTCGTTCCTCCTGTTATAGGTATTATGCCGAAACTTTATGGAAATGTCATATATATCAGCGATTTAATGTATCAAATAAAACAGATAAACAATTACTTGTGCCCTGATTCAATCTGACCTTATTCTTCCAGAGAGCAATTGCACAATTGTTCTGACGGTGCTACCAGTAAACGTAGCAAATGTGTTGGCTTATTGACTCCCGCAGCATATGTCGTTGTGTCTTGTGGAAGTATTAAGATTGATTTCTTACTTATTTCCAAAAGGTTTCCTGCGTCTCAACAGCGAAAGTGGCCGACCGAACGGAGGCACTGTTGAAGTTTTTCATGCCTTTAACTGGGGTTCTATTTGTGACGATTTGTGGGACGATAAAGATGCAACAGTGGTCTGTCGTGAGCTCGGTATCGGAGAGTTCGGGTCAGCGACGCACAACTCTTTCTTTGGAAAGGGTGGCAGTAACATTTGGTTGGATAACGTCCAGTGTCAGGGAAACGAGAGCTCTATTTTTGACTGTCAGCATGGAGGACTCGGGGTACATGACTGTGTCAGGACAGAGACGGCAGGGGTCGTTTGTTTTAACGGTATGTATACCCATGTATGAACTGCTCCGCTTGGATCGCTGACACGCGTGTTTGACCCTCAGGCTGATGGGGGATGGGGAGTGGTCACACAGGGTTCAATGTTTCCTGGATTCGATGGTCCTGGGGCATGAGAGAGGAGATGATGCATGCTTGAGAGAGGAGATGATCCATATGTGACATATGGCCTGAGTGAGACCTTGGACCAAAAATTATTGAACGCCCCACCATCATTATGACCAAACATCAGAAATGCATGTGCACCAACATTTGTAGGAGGAAAATCATTTCGCGGCATAGGGTTCAAGATTCCTGAACAACCCGAAGGTACGGCCATTAGACCATCAATATGATTGAAGATCAATAATGTGCATCACAATTTGTGGAAGAACATTTTGGGCGAGTTCACATGATGAACCTGCTTTGGGCTAGAAATTAGAGACGACCGTAATGGTCCACTACTCAAGGACCATTACGTGTAACGTTAAAGAAAATCAATTCAAGCTTGTAAGAGATTATGCATTTCAACCACCATTGTGCGTAGTTTGATAAAATTGGCAATATGACCCAAGTGGGACCTATGATCTGAAAACCCTGAACACCCCAAGGGTACGGCTATTGGACAATCATTATCAGTGATATCAGCACTGTGCAACAGAAGGTGTAGGTAAAACAAGATTCTGAGGTATTCCATATAATTGGCCCTGGGGCCCAAACGGGATTCTTGGGTCAAGTTTATCGAACACGCCTAAATAATGGACCTCTACCTGAGGACTATTACAAGTAATTTTAAAGGAAATCTAGGCTTACAGGAGGAGAAGCATTTCAAGTACCATTGTGTGAGAAAGGGCCATCGGGCCCAAGTGGGACCCTGGGCCGAAACTTCCTGAACATTCCGAAGGTACGGCTGTTAGACCATCATTATGACCAAACATCAGCACTGTGCAACAAACTTTGTAGGAGATACAAGATTTTGCGATATTCCATATAATGAGCCCTAGGGCCAGATCGGGCCCTCAACACAAAGTTCCTGAACACCCCCACCTACATAAGAATCATTATATGTAACTTGAAAAAAAATCAATTGGAGCTTGTGGGATGAGATGCATTTCAGGTACCATTGTGTTAAATTTTATAAAATGGGCCCTTGGACCATCAATTATTGAACACTCCGACGGTACGGCTGTTGAAACAACATAATAACCGATCATCAGCACTGTTCACTAAAATTTGTGAGAGGAGATGCATCCTGCATGATTCCACATGATCCCAAATCGGGCCGCAGAACCAAAATTCCTGAACACCCCTGGTGGTCCGTGATTTGGTCATCATTGTCACCAAGTTCCATGGTTTCAAAGGTTGTAGGAGGAATAGCATTTTGAATGAATTGTTAAAAGGGAGCTATCTAGCCATCTAGCCAGCTAGCTACCTAGCTAGCTAGATAGGTAGATAGATAGACAGATATATAAATGAATAGCTAGATAGATAGATAGAAAGATAGATAAAAAGATAAATTAAAGATGAATAGATAGATAGATATATATATAGTTGGATAGATAGATAGATAGATAGCTCACCTCGCCATATAGCCAAAGTTAGCTCAAACCGATTGGGTTCTTGTACAGCAATTGAGAAAGCTACATACCACGTTACAGTTCAATCGGATCCAGCAGTCATCACAAGGCGTCCGATTTCGTCCTCTGTTGGCCTCAAATAACCCTTGTTCTGACCCCATGCAGGTGGGGTCAAGTTAATTTCTCCACAAGCGAAAATGTTTGTGAAAATGTTTCACCAATAATTACCCCAGTCCCCATCTGTAAGGTATACACCGTATTTCAGCTTGATCGGACTAAGCATTATGGATTTGAGCTCTCCACAAGGGTCTCATAGTTTGACTTTCATTGACCTCAGATGACCTTTGACCTGACCTCGAACCGATAGGGACCATGTACCCATTACGAGAAAACCCACAATGTATGAGCTCGATTCGATTATGTTAGGTCGAGTTATCCTTTCCACAAGCCAGACGTCATACACACACACATACATACGAACACGCATATACATATACACACAGTAATGACCACACGAATCCCTCGACCGGAGTCCTCCTAATCTACAATCCCACACTAAAAAATCAAATTCATAATAAATGTAATTTTTGAGACATTCAATTCGCCGTTATTCCATCCCCTGTTCTAGCAACTCCATCAGAACCAGTCAATCGGGTAGATGATAGAACTACTCCTGGATACCAACCCAGTCATCCTGTTGCAACCACCATTACAGGTAAAGACCATGTCTATTAGCATTTTATAAGGTACCGTACAATACAAAGATGAGCAGCATCTGTATGTTTGGTTTCTGATGTGGTATGAATTCGACAATTGCTTATTCGGGAATATTAATATTTCTTTGACAAACGCGATTACAAACCATCATTAGGGAATTCATAAATATATTTATGTATCCATAAACGTAGAAAGTTTTCATACGGAAACATCCTGTATCATCGGTGCCGCATTTGTACGAATAATATTTTTGTGTTTTCGTGTTGTCACGCTATCGGAGTGTTAACACCCGCTCTATCATTCTCTAAATGTTGTTTATTAGATAAAGACATCAATGTGCAGCCAATGCACCTATCCATAACCAATTTCGATCGTGTACCAATAAATTCAGTTGTGTGTGTAGGTTCATACCGACATTTGTACGATACTGAAAAATTGAGGAATTTACTATTAGTAATTTCTACGGAATTTGAGTTAGAAATACACTATGATAATAATTAGTATGTATACAATAAAATATCTTGAGTCACATATATATTTCCCGCCCTTTTTGTTGTACCCATACTTGTTTATTGTCTTGCCGCTGAATAGAATACGCTCGTTTGAATGTTCGTTCATGTTTTGCTGTTTTCTCTGTCTATCAACTACATTACATGATCCTTTGGTAATTTCTCTCATTTCAGCTGGTGTCGCTATCGTATTGTTCATCGGTCTCTTGATTGCAGTCATCTACCTGACATACAACGTTAGACAACATCGTCAGACATTAGACCGATTAAAATCTGTAAGTAGCACTGAATATTCATTTATGGTAATCGTGCAATTTGTGGGAATCAATTGTCTATTTGAAGCCACTAGTCATGCCTCAATTTCCTCCACGGAACGGAGTATGTGTTTGCAAACAGTTCAGTTGTATCACGTGAGTTTCTGCGATTCCTTGCGTGAAGTCACAGGAAAGTTGGATATGCCTTAGATCTGACTGCATTGGTCATCATATAATAAAAGAGACATAATATTTCTGGTTATTTCGTGAGAATGTGTAGGGATGAGAAATATTTCCGGCAATTGGTGGAATTATCGATTAGATCCATTGTGTAGGATTATTAACCTAAAATGCGGATGCATGGATAATAACTGACGAGAATAAATAGTATCTTCGATATGTGATGTTATGAATTTTACTGCTGATCCAAACATTCAAACCGAATTCATTCAAACTTCTCTCCCTATATTTTACATCTCGTTTACTTACATGTAATTATTATTAACATAGGCATGGTTCCCTTTCTGTATGTATATAAGCACATGATTTTAATTTAAACGTGAATGCTACGGGTTTAGGAATCCATTGAAGGTCCATCAAGAAACCCTGGCCGACTAGTGCTCATATTAAATCGGGCTAGGGGTGTAACCAATCACAATTTTCCCACGGGACTGCCATTTTACCTACTGGTTCGACAGACGAGCAGTGAACACCAGGACCTGACCACTTTCTCGGATCCTGGAGTCCAACAACGTAACTGCGTACAGTCTATCGACGTGACCTATTGCAAATAATCCAAAACAACTCCTCGTAAACACCAGGTCAACTGTACCAGATCAGTACATGGACACCAGGACCTCGCCAATCACTTGAAGCAAGTACAGCCACAGCGAAAGGTCAATGCGAACCCGAGAGCCAGAACTGTTGTATGCCAATTGTCACTACAAGGACTACGAATCAACTGCTCCTATACAGAGCCCGGTCGAGTCATTGTTATGGGCGATTCCGATGATGCAGCTGCACCAAGGGACGCTGTACTGTCTTCGTTCTGAGGTGTTGTTTCAAAATAAAACATTCGATGCAGTCTCTAGTCGGGTGAAAAGATTACTTATACTGGCATAATCCCATATGTATATGTAACCGAAGGTCGATGATGACCTATTTGTGTACTGGTGAAATGTCACGTTCACTTCCAAAACGCCCGCCTCGTTTGGAAAGTTCCGTAACGTGATTCAAGATGGTTGAATCATTCATGCAATATTTGACATGACAGCCGTCAGATCAGTGCGATTACGCCCACTTTGGAACCCATCCGAGATCTGTATTCTTCAAATTCGAAAGATAATTATAACGGTAAATTTTCCCTCAGTAACTGCTGCATTCTATACTCTTCCCCAGCAACCACCGCAAAAAGGGTCGCAAAACAGTTACGTCAACCATGAAAAACCAGAGGAAGGTTTGTCTGAAGACATGTACCTGAATTACGAGGCGGAGACTCTACAGGAAGACGTATATGAGGATCCCAACGTGCCGGGCAGATATTGATCTCACTCCCAACTTTCTACTAATATAACTGTAAGACATAGTCCAGACGAATACATGTTCGTCAGTATAGCCAATACCAGTAGGATGTTGGTACTAGAAGGCAGTATAATATAATATTTGTGGAGCGTGGTAGCCTAGTTGACTAGTGTCGAGCTGGAAATTCAGAGGTTATCGTTTCAAGTCCGTGTAGCACCCTTGAGCAAGGTGCTTCATCCCGATTGCTCACAATGAGGGGAAGGTAATTTGTTAATTGCCGTTTGCGGGTAATGACCATGCACCTCCTGGTATTGAGGTCACGTTCCAGAGGCGTTGCCTCGATCCGTGACCTGGCGAGGGCTCGCAGCTGACGAGAGTACTGTATCCAGGTATGCACCCTTGCCTGCTTGTATGGGACCGGTACTCGTGTATGGCGGGTAAACCATAACAAATGAACACATCGCACTTTCAAGTATCAACCAAGTGTTGGCGGTCTATCTATATTGACCTGTATACATAAGACAACAACTTGAGGTCTCAAATCTGTGACTGAAACTGTGAACGTGTTGGGACTGTTGGTACTCATTTCTCAGCCAAAATACTTTACACATTTGGACCTAAGGACATTCTTTCACAGCTAAATTTGATCCTTAGCCTGTGTATGAATGAGCAATTTGATTTCCAGTAGAACCTGGGTGGGACGCATCAATAGATGTAGCGCCGTGTTCAGGGACACGATGGAACAGCTATTCGGTCATGTGCGCGATTCAATCTGGTAACCTTCCGATCACCAGTCCAGAGCTTAATGGACTGCGAACATTCGATCTAACAGTACTATGAAATGCTTGAACGGGTCATACTTGTCAGTTAGCTGTGTAACACTGTTACCATCTCGTAACTGTTCTCAACAGCGAATACACCTCAATTCGGTTATATTTTCGTATATTTCATGACTATATCAATATCGTACTGATAACGTACTGTTTGTTAAGTCTATTGCTGTGTTCTAAATATGAAATAACATCTATGATTTGTATGTGAAATAAGTCTTATAAATTTGACTTCACTGGATTCAAATAAAATTTGGTAACTTATTGGTCAGTTATTTCCATATTAAAAAATTCTTTACAAAGTTGGTTTAATGCGGTCTGATATCTAATCAGTTAAGGAGAAGTAAATGAATGATGGACTCAGGTAAGATAATAATGATACGATTGAATATTATTATGAACATGAAAATATGGAAGCAGTTCCCGTATAGGCTTCTCTACTATGAAGTTGTTGGGTGGTCCATATACTGACTGTGCGACTGTTTTACCCAGTTCTCTCTGCTGGTATTTTGCTGCTCGTGAGGACATGCACTTCCCGGTTACTTCTCAGATCACGAGATAAAAACGTCGCTGTAAAGAAACAACATTTACCTAATGTTAACTGCATAAACTATGGGAGATCTGCCTCATTGCAAAGAATCAATAGCCTATTAAAATATATATACCTGGAATTGTTGTTGAAGTTCCCCCAAATCGAGGAAGTTGCTAACGCTGGCTGCACTGTTGAGAGAATTTACCGCTGTATATAGTCAGTAGTTTACATGAGCTCTCCTTACATGGACGACCTGCGCATGGCGCGTTTCTTCTTGAAGTGCAAGTGTACTGTCGGCGCTATAGACGCAACGCTCTCCTGAATACCTTGCTCGCAGTAGGTAAATATTCACAAAGGTAGCTGCTTGGGTCGATCAAGCACAGCTAGGTGACTCGTTGTTCAATGAAGACACTGATCGAGCAAAAGATTCGGGCTTAGTAGCCTGTTAAGTGTTGTATAACGCAAAACAATTGCCAGTTTTCTGGAAGAATTATGCCTGTAGGCCTACTCGGTCACACTGATCCCAATGTTTTCTTGTGTCAGGACTTAGAAGTGTCTGAAGAATTTGCTGCACCTTCAAACTTCCTCTCATCAAACCTTGTATATATAGAATGTCATTCCACTCGTAATTCTTCAATTGACCCTTGTTCGATTAGTGTAGTGTTGCGTAGTGGCAGCAGTGATACGAGTTTGGTTTTGCTTAAATTTCGTCATATCCTCCATATTGTAGGGGTTCGGTATTTAGACTATGAAACGCTAATCGCTGTGGGTTTGTAACCCGGTTAGAGCAAGTTGACATTTTCTAGGCACGTATAGTCTAATCACCTCACCGGGTAGCTCGAGAAAATTGTGAGAGTATATAGCGCGAAATATTCAGTTAGATATCGTTCATCTCGCCAGTTATTTCTGGCCACTGGTGCCCACCCAGCTGTGAGTTAGCATTGGGATATGCAGTGGAGGGGGGGGGGGAACTGATGCACGTACCATGCTTGCACAGCCACCATATCAAAAATTGACAGT
>JAUOBX010359020.1:0-10855 GCA_032360705.1 Eupentacta quinquesemita
TGATACACACGTTCGCATTTTTGATCATGCATATATATTACGGGACGATCGTCGAAGGTTGTCTGTATTGAAACAAAGAATAAAATGCACTCGTTCCTAATCTGGCGTGCGATGCCTAACATCATGTGGTAAGACCATATTTTGACTGAGGGGCAGCGTGAGATGATTTGGCGGTCGGTTGTGCTTCTTCCTGGTGACGTCATTCGCAACTATGGGGCTTGGGCATGCAGTAAGACACTGCACATTTATGGAGAGCCGTGCTGGACAAAAATAACATATTCAATGCTAGCATATGATCGATTTTATGCTACCATATATTCTATTATTGCTACCATAAACTACATTTTATGGTAGCATATATTCGACCAATAGAGTACCTGGGATATATCAACAAATCACTGTTGTCATCTGCTCACCGCCAAAAAATGAAAACTGACATATTTTTTCTGCGTGAGTTTCGAGTTCAGTCTCCCAATCTTTCATTGCCGGGGCTTGTCAACGTGATCATTTTTCAGATTTTGCTAGATGTGTGACTACAAATCGGACTATGCTGTCCGACCATGCACATCATGTCGCAAAATTATTCAAAATGATGAAGGTTTGCCCAGCTATTCTGAGATTGGACTACTTCGAGGTGCTGTTTTAATCCTCAAAGTTAATGTGACAACTGGCGATTCAACAATTCTGCTTGTATGCATCTCGCAGCTAGCTGGGCATGTAGTGCATGTTGTACATGTATGGAGTGCATGCGCTGAATTTATTTTACACCAGGATAGACCAAAAATTCCGCCACAGCCAATGAAAAGACAGGAATATATGGTAGCATATATTCGAGTATGCTATCATTAAATATGGTATTTTTGTCCAGCACGACTTTCCATACACGTTGGTGGTCTACCGTCCGGTACCCGTTGAGATCCTGGCAGTCCTCGAATCGGATGGGCTGACGATAAAAGTTATTCGTCGTTACTATCATCTGCTAAACTTCTGAGGGCTAGCTCACATCTTGTGGGAATCAAGCTAAGAATGAATGTACATCATCAAAGGATAGAACTTGTACAGTAGAGCGCTTTGACGGGTCTTTTCCTTCGAGGAAATGGCCAGCCTTTTCAAGTTACTTGAATAGTTTTACTATTTGTTCAGGTAATGAATCATATATATTTGGGAGGCAGAATTGGTCATTCAGTAGGGCTCCGAACTTTGGACATTACGGATAGCGACTTTAACTGGCCGATCTCATCTAAAAATAAGATGTGTTTTGGGGCAGGTTGGTGACGTGATACAGTGAATCACATTTCCGTGTATCGGTGCAAAAGGCCGGAGATGTGTAATGCGCAGGTTTCAACAAATATTAATGATTCAGATCGCATTACATGCATTTGACTGGGTCAACATTTCGACTATTTGTGAGCTTGCTCAGAAATAGTACACTGGAGCCAAATGCATACGTTATAGATCGATAGATTGATAGATATACAGTATTGACTCAATTATCTCTAAACCTGAACTGTAGATGATGCGAATTTTCGATTGATTAATCAGAGGACATACTCAATGACTCACAATGACTAAGGGCAAAGTGACATATTCCAAGGTGAACTCCCAGAGGGCATCTATATAACAGTTGTCTCTCAACAATTCTATCGCTTGTGCCCACGCATCGGTCTAGGCCTAATATCTTTTAGCAGAGATGCGCGTACGTGCAGGCGAGATCACCACGTGTTTTTACAGGAATACTTTCAGTGTCATAGCGAGCTGACTTTGTGTCAACACAACGGCTGGGATTACTAGTTCAACTATTTCGAACGAATTGCTGTCGTGTCTAGCCAATATTTGAAAAATACGTGGACGTGCGTATTTTATTTTATGCGAAACTAAAACATTGTACCTGTCCTTTAGCCTGATATGTTTGCCCAGATCACAACCTCCAGTATGGAACTTATCCTGTAGTGCCTAAAACACCCTTCCGATCTCCCGTGATGTCAATAGGGTATTGTGCGAGAGTGGTGCTTTTGTTATTTGTTAGTTTCATGAACGTATTGGCTGAAATTCAATCAAAAGTTCGGATTACCCTAAAGTGTTGAACAGGGTGAGTTTCAATTACACGACCTTCGTTATTTATATCCGTGATCTTGCTCGATGTAATAATGACCACGGGATAGAGCGATACGTACCAGAATACAATATCTTGTCTTTTCCCATCTCCAAACTACCGGCAGCCGTAACAATTGAAAGCAATCAATACTATACGAAACGACAAACTTGAACAATAAAATTGACCACTCATCGGCCGGCAAAACGCAGAATTGGTGGATATACGAAATACATTACTGCTGAGCGGTGCACTTAACTGTGCGAGCATAAAGAGTTATCAATAATTACACTTGCGATAAATGCAACGTTTGCCTGTTTGTGTAATTGCTCAGAAATGATACCTCATCAAAACGCATACGGCAAATTGAAGAATATACGAAATACATCATAGCCGTAATAATGACAATACATAAAATGTAAATGATGTGAATTCCCGATCCATTAGTCCAGGGACAATCCATATTCTCAAAAATGACTATGGGCAAAGTTACATATTTTAAGGTGAACTCCCAGAGAGCATCAATATAACTGCTGTATTTCAAACTCATTGCTCATGCCTTCGCAGAAGTGAAGGCATGATGTCTTTTAGCAGAGGGCTCTAATGATTTAACGTGCAGACAAGATCGCCATCCAATATTATTGCAGGAATTTATTCAGTGCCATTAGGTTGAGATTGCTAGGCGGGTATGATAGCATTGCATGTGATGGTATTGTCATATAGGTGAATGCAAAATAGTTTACCAGTCTATCAGTAGTGAAGTGGTATAGATGTATTTGTACATCGAACATAATGTTTGCGGGTGATTTGCTGTGATGTACAGTGATGTACAGTAATTTTTGAAAAATACTGCGAGATACGACCTCTCTCCAGTAATACTATTAGTCTGTCTACACTTACATACGTAAACACACACAAAGTTAATGAATGTGATGCTTGAACCTCACTGATACCATCATTTCCTGTTGCAGTTACTTCACTGGGATAATAATTGATGCTCTTTGTTCGAATCCTCCAAATCGAAATTCTAGATAATTATGCTCCTCAGTTTGTTTTAAATCATGAAATCTCAGTCTGAAATTAAATGAGAAACGGACAAGATTGTGGACGATTCACCATAATCCTCTCAAGCAACCGCCATGCTACATCATCCTCTCAAGCCATAGAACGAACACCCATTGGGATTCGCTCATCTTCAGGGATGTCGCATTCTCAGAAAGAGAGATTCATTGGAATTACCCCTGACAGTTTAATTCACATCTGACAGTCTGGCACGAGAGGAGATGAGCCCTTTGAGTTGATCAGTCATTTGATTCTACAATTCCGAGAAAACAATCCCGGGACAGGTCTACACATATGTCGAATATATCAGTACATTTGATAGGTTGAAATATTTCCGTTCAATGCATCAACCACAGTTGAACAAAAGTCCTATACAAGAAAGGTTTATCTCGCCCAAAAAACACTTTACGTAATACAAAATCGACCGAAGTTACAATGATTACGCTAGCGGACTGTCAGTGATGTAAAGTAGAGGAATATCCTGATACTCTACAAAATAGTCTGCAGGCAACCCAAATCAGTCTGCGTACCGTCCGATGATGTTGAAAGTATATGCTGGAAAGGAAATGGGCTGAATTCAAATTGTACGATTCAAGTCAGAAACAATCCCCAGAGTCATCAATAAATCGATCTAACGCTCCAGAGATGTACGCTGATTCGACGGTAATAGTATCTAATGGATCCGAAATTCATGGAACCGAATGGCTTTAGGCGATTCCACGGTAATTTTACTGTTAATTGTTACCAATGCTCAGTATTAACTCGCCTCATAACATAGGCGATGTAGGCTACTGATATATAGGCAACGGCAACGGCTATGACTCCTCCTATACCAGGCCAACCTGTTTAAAAGTTTGGAGGCTCAGTATGAAGTATGATCAGATGAGGCTATGGTGATGTATGCAATGGCTTACAACAAATCTACGACCTACTAGAGCAGTCTCATTGAAATTCTTATAAAACCTATACCCTTCTCTGTATCTCCTACGACTACATTTCCTCACCAACTGGCCGGAAAAGATAGTCAGCCGGCTGGGATTCGAACTCGCAACCTTCTAATAACCATGCAGTTCTACCGACTGAACTGATCCAATCTCTGTTTGTGACATCTATTGACAGTGGTTTCATCCTTTTATCCGAAGCGATATGAACTTCCTTAACCATATGATGCTCAAGCCGACTTCCCGGAGCCCTCGTATGAATATGCTGTGTTACAGATGGAAAAGAATCGCACTAAAAAACTGATGGATACAACTACTTTGCTGGGAATATTCGAGGAAAAAATCCATCGCTCAAAGAATTACATTTCTGACCTACCTTTTACGTTGGAGCTGTTGAATATATAATTGCCTGAAACATCAAATCATATACCCAACGTTCATGTCATCGTCATGAAGTCATAGTTCTACGAGAAATGATCATTATAGAAATAAATGATGCCAGTTTACAATGCACTATTCCATTGAAGGTCAATACCCTCGCTATATCCTTGGGCAATGTGACTCAGTCTAATCAGTGGGAAAATGTTGTTGCTTTTCCGGCTCGAATTCTCATTTTATATACCTTTCTGCATCCTATAGCCTCGCTCATTCGTCCGTGAAGAGCCTCCCACCTGGAGACAGGTGGCGTACGTATACAGATGCATGTACATATACATTCAAAATTGCCGTATGTTTGTTCTACGTGAATACACGTGTTATCAGCTAGCGGGTGAATCCAGTACAAAAAACCCTGCCAGGTTCGATTTGCTCTTTTGCAACAGTGCCCATATGACATTAGTTGCTGTCGAATGTGGTGATGTCGTTCTAGACAGTATTCAGTGGCTTGTCCATTGTTACTAGTCGGAAACCACAGAACATGGCATACCAAATCCTCCGACACGGGTGTTGCAAATTTGAGTATTGGACGAAGTGGGAAATCCTCTTTGGTAAAACTTGAAACCTTGAAATACCAGGGTGATGCATCAGGTTGGGGAATGATGCCAGAAAACCAATACTCTGAATAGGCAGACAGGGTAGATGATAACATCAACATGTTATAAACCGAAAATTATGACACAGTAGGACGCAATGTCATGCCTTCGAAAATCAACGTAGTCCACTGTATGGATTCCATTTTGACTGAATTTAAAACTGCGTCGTTTTCGCACTCTTGAAGAATATCTGCATAAACCGCATATAAATAAATAATTAATACTAATGTCACGGTTCGTTCGTTTGTGATGTTCTGGTGATTCTCGTTTGAAAATACGGAGCTTTGAATTTGCAACGACCAATATCAATCATGTGAACGGTAGACCTACCAATGAAATTATCCTTTTTAAATGATTTGGACGTAGGTATACTGGAATGACCTTCATTTATTATTTGATTGATTGATTGATTGATTGAGTAAGTGAATACGTAGGTAGGGCGGGGGATGGATGGTAAGGTTATTTTTCCTGTTCGTTCAATGGATCATGCAATGTTGTATGTAGAATTTGCTTCTACATTTTCATACCAGACCCTTGATGACTAAGGATTCGAGAAACTACAAAGAGTGCTAACATGCCAATTCAAAATATTCATGTGACACATATTGGGATATTTTCAGGAGACATTTTGTAACTCTCATGGGAATTTCATCTTACGGGGAACAAGGTCATCTCTGAGGTCAACATCCTAACGATACGTATGACGATGTCTTACATCACTATATTGAAATAGTTGATACCGATAAGAAGAATGTTGTAATTGTGTCAATATCCTCTTGAACATGTGCTTGAGGTGGGATTGACCGAATTCCCTCTGCCATCAACATCAGAGATCACGTCAGCGGAACGCTGGTTTGGAGACACGTAGTCATGTACCTTGTGAAGAGGTGTTCATGTTGACATTACATGCGTTAGGCTTCGTTTATAAATTTACGCACATTACATGTTCTATGCTCAATGAAGTGGATCTACGTAAAGGATATGTACTGCGATATAATTTTGTTATGTTTCGACCCAAATTGATCTATATTCATTCGTCGGCTGAATAAGCATAGGCCTATCTATGATTATGAAGTGCCTTGCCAAGGAAGTTTGAGAGCATCCGTTGAGGATTACAATTTGCCTACATAGTTAAATACCCACTGAAGACAGGACTAGTGCAAATACGAAATATGAGCATATTTAGGATCACCTTTCGGCTTCTTAGCTCCTCCCTACAAAGTTACACATTTTTTCAAGATGACATGAAACGGCATACTCCGATTGTACTCTCTCTTCGAGATGGTTCGATCTGAAAAAAGGAACGTTGCTGATGAACGATATGTTAGAAGTTGTCAGGGATTACAGCGTTTCAGGTGTATGTGTATATTGTGGTATCTCTCCTTGTGAAATTCGCAGCTTTTTAAACACCAACATTTCCGTCTGATCACACGGTATTTCGAATTACCCACGACTAATTCTTAGTATTACAAAGTAACTTGCCTCAAATATACACAGGGAGCAATGGCATCAACATGATGTGCAATATAAAACTCACCACTCAGGGATAGCTTACTATATAATGTACGATAATTATATGGTATCATTAAGTCACGGATCTCATTCTTTGCTGGGCTTCTTTTCAAGAATCTCATGAAGAAAATAACTAATTCCCTTGAAACACAAAATAAATGAAGCCCCACACTTGAAATGAAAAGCAATAGCATAGAATAACTTTGGATACATTTGTATAATTTCTAACGAGTAATGACAGTTGAAATATAACCGGTAATAATACGTATGTGTTGAAATTCCTTCTGTTCCCGATACTGGTAGTTAGCTGTTGTGAGCGTGCACATTCGTAACTGTATATAACTGTGAAACAATAAAATATTAAAATACCAATTAAGATCAATGTCAGGATCAGAGGCTGTCAATCGACAGAGGGTTAAACCCATGCCAGTTTAGATTTATTCTGAACCCGATTACTCTTTTCAATCTATCATATTAGATTACAAATTGGCACATCACATTTATGTGGGAGAGCGTATACATTATCTTCGATCGTAGCTATACACGGGGTATGTTTATGAGAGACGATACTTCTTTAGCTGTGATCGCGGTGGGTTGACCGAGTTTTATTGGGTTACACAAACACCCTCTTGAAGGGTTTTAGCAGGGTGGTCTATTACACATATTGTGATTGTAGTGGCAAATTCATAGTAGCTGCATTAGTTGCCAATGGGACGATCCAAATAATAACCTTTTGCCTGTCCTTGCCTTTTTCGGATTACACACAATATCCAAATGGGGGTTTTCTGAAGCATGGATCTTTCTGGATTCATGGTCTGATTGTCGGTTTTATATTTATTGACACTGTGCCGCAACTCGCAATTCTGAGGTGCTTATACTCTTCTTGCAACTTGAAGGATACCGCTAATTTCTCACTGGAAAGAACTGAGGAAATAACCACACGACCAACTAGCACTGAGTCGTAAGTCTTCTTCTTCCAGCCAAACAGTCTCTATATACGACAGTAGTACATATTTTTACTTTGAGGGAAAGCATGTGCTAATTTCCATACGTGAATGTAGGCCTACGTGAAATGCCGTGGAACTCCTTGAGCAACATGTAGAGTTAGATGGAGTTGACGCTTCCATTTGTATTTATCCTGTTCAATTACCGGGTTCCGCGAGGTAATTCACCAAAGGAACACCGAATAGCATTCAATCATTTGCAACCCGTGCCAAGTTTTGGGTGATGAATAATATTGGTTTTACTCACAGTCGTAAACATTAAATAAATGTTGATTGACATCCTAATCTCCTTTGTGATCAACGTAATGACAGAACGCTGCTCCTTTCGATGTGGTATGTTTGTAATTGGGTCAAGAAAACCACGATGCTGATTGTCCCTTTGCCGAAACCGCATGACCGAAGTTACTGGAATCTCTGACATATTGTAGTCAGAGAGTCATACTTCGTTGGGTTAACATCTAGAACAGACAGTATTGTGGGCGCCTAGTCCTTTAAAAACACGTTGTGTCAATTGTGGTGTCCCCTGCTCCACGCCACACCCCTACTGGGAAAATAGCGCGAAACATTTCAACAACAATAGGATTCGCTAAATTACAAGCGGTATCTCAATCTAATTAGAGCTTACGGTGCTCCCGGCGATAGAATTTACATGGTTACAGCACCAGTGTTTTGATAGAGTTGAAACCTGAACGTCCCTAACAGCGATGGAGTCGACATTTTGAATACGTCGAACGGTAAGCCCCTGTCTCCAGTTACATATTGCGTTACCGCGTCAAGTGCAGCCTACTGGGGAAGTGCTTGAAGGACAGTGACCCTCAGTTATTACCGACTGGCTGGTTCAGGTTTTGTTCATTAGCTTCAAACGACGTCTCCATTAACACCATCTAGCTTAGGTTACAGGGCAAAAGACTCCAAACGACGTCTCCATTAACACCATCTAGCTTAGGTTACAGGGCAAAAGACTAACCAAAAGCCATTCCATTGTTGGCGCGAGTAAGTTAAGTGGATGTGAATTTCATTACTGACGACAGTGATTGTATCATGCTACAGAGTTGTATGTTGTCACGGACTTGTATGGTTCATTTCTTATCCTAATCTCAAATACGTGTGACATGTACAATAAATAGTTTCGAATTTCAGGTAGATGGGTAGGTGAACTCAGAACTATTGTTTGTACTCCAATAAGAAGTATGTACGTGTTATATAATATGACCAGAACAGTACAGATAAAGTAACGTTATTCTCTAGTATTCGAGCGAAGTGGCTTCACTTCCCAAAACTCAATATGTTAGGCTATTTGCTAACGATGTCAGATTGTCGAAAAGATCAGCAATGGAGATCAACAAACCTAATTATTCGTTTCTTGTCTAAATTGGCAACATTTTCTGATCAAATTCGTCGTTTCGTGCAGTTTTTGCATCCGTTTCGCAGGTCTTTGAACTCGCAATGTCCCTTGTAACAGGCAATGTACCTACTAATGCAATCACATCACAGCTGTTCGGAATAACGTTTACACAAATGCATATACAATGATCTTTTTAACATGATTATAAAACATTTACCCTAACTGCTGTGGAACCGTTGCAATCTCTCTAATATGAATGTTCAGAAAATGGCTTAACGTATGATAGGAATGCGTCCACATTGTTGCACAGCAGCAGTGTAAACTGTTATGCAACGTTATTGTATCTGTTGGAATGGGTAAATGGTCTTTTAGAGCCCGGTCAGTAGGAGCCTCTTTGTTCTGTCACATCGCCCTGATACGATCCCTTCCATAAATTAGGATTACATTGTTACTTTTCGCTTCTTATTGACCGCGTCATTCTTGATTAGATGTTCTTCGATACTACTCGGTACCACTGCAGAAGAAAAAAAAGCCAATGCATTCGCAGGGAATCAACGGATCCTAGACCCAAAAAAGAAAGTCGCAACTACGAAGCTGTCTATTGCGAGACTAGATTCAATTTAGGTGAAAGAATAAAACTCGAGACTGGAAAGTATCAATAGAGTAACCCAGCATCCACTTGACCGAAACGATGTCTAATCTTTCCGCTCCTGGATTGATCTCGTGCTCTTGAACTTTTCAGATATGGCAATTTGCTTATAAGTGCATTTGTACGTTTTTATTTTCCCGCACTTGATATCTGATACATTCTTTGCAACGTCTTGCAGAAGATGGCACACATAGCGGCGCAACCTTATGAGGTAATTAGACACATTTCCCCTCCAGATTGATTCACCACGTATTGAACTAACAGTCCTCATCCTACTAAGAAGTCAGTCACCCCGCCTAACAACTCGTGTGTAGTTGGAGGTTAATTTACCCGGCACCTCGTTTACATGTAATCATCAGAGTAGCTGGCGATTTCTGACCTCTGCTGTTGCTGTAATATATTGGAGGCAATTGGGAAATACATAGTGCTAGCCTGTTTTCTGCAACGTTTTCAGTAGCAAGGGTGAAGTTTATTCTCCTTCTTGCTAACTGAGACAGCAATTTCATGCCTATTACAGATGGTAATAAATATTTAACAGATGTATTGAGGCGGACTTTCCCTCCTCGCATACGTCGTAAATTATATTACCAGACAAAATACTCTCGACTCCAGGCATGACCGGCAATTACTCTAAATGATCCCAGGCCTCTCCCTTTCTCCATTAATAACTCCAAATGAAGACCTTGACAAGAAGCGAAAGCGGGAAGTGTTATTACCTTATGTCGCGTTATGCGTTTCTCATGTCCACGAACAAAACAAAAACATCGCATTACAGCAAAGCGAAATGACAGTCCAAATTCCAATCCAGTCCTTATCATAATGTGATGCTAACATTTACAATTACGGGATAAAATCTGGAGAACTACATATCTTTCTTAGTCGACTTTTCCCGCCAGTAGGCAACAGACGAAAGAATATTTCTCGTTGAGCAATCTTGAACTTTAGATTAGCTCAAACCTTTGTGAATAGGTAATGGAATAGCCAATCACATGGAATGATTTACAACTGACGCTATTCGATGATTCCCAAGGACTCTCCCAATTATTTCTGTTTTATCATCACACTCCCACCATTGCACGTATCGTATAATCATTCCAGCGGAAAGTCGAGGTGCGCTGAACAGTTGATGGTGTGCTTATAAAATATCAGCGCCGGTTGTACTCAGGTTCCTCACGGGTCCCCATTTTACTGATGGGTTGACAGGAGGAGCGCTTCAGAT
>JAUOBX010359131.1:0-10855 GCA_032360705.1 Eupentacta quinquesemita
GCTTGCCTCTTCTAGAATTAGAGAGGGGAAAAGGAAAGATTAAGAGGTAGAAAACAAATTACCCGTATGCATGAATACATATATAATGACCAAGAACACTCATATCCATCATGTTTGATCTTTTAAAATATGAAGTTGCAGCTCACTCCGAGAAAATTGCCCATCATCAAAAGTCTGTTGCCCCATGGTGAAGCGCTTCTCATACAACAGTTCAGTCAGCTTTTTCATCAACATTGGGGATCAAAAGCAACGTTTCATTATGCAGATACAACAATTAACAACTAAACATTGCCGGTTTCCTATCACGGTGTGAGAGAAAGTTATTGAAAATATATGGAAATTATATAATTTATGAAATGATATATTCACTCCGTGCAGGCATGTTCTATGAAGTTTGGAACAAAACACCACACCATTTCCATCATTAGCAGAGGTGTAGTGCTTCACTATTATCACTGCTGTTTTTAAGGCTTTATTCATTTTAACAGGGAGGTTAAATACAAGTCATCATTGTTCACCCAATAGTAGGCACAGTTTATGTGTCTGTGTTTCAAGGGCGTCGACTACCCTGCTGCCTGCCCAGCACGTTCAAAACATAAGTTCTCGCGTGAGTATGAACCCACATTTTCCATAAATGTCACTCCGAGATGACCTTCCCTTTGATTGTCGGCATTGAGCATTGAACGATGTTTATTCTGTTCATTCAAAGTATTTTCACAAAGACTGTATACTGATCGGATCTACAAGCATACTGACCGAGGACACATTGACCTAAATAGGTCCATACTTATTACCCTCTGTGTTGGAGAATCACCAGATATATAACGGCGCCAAGTTGTTGATCCAAATACGGTCGATATCATTTGGAATCTATCATGAGTCCTCTAACAGGATACTCGATATGTGGATCACCTGAATTTGTTACCGTCTGTAATAAACTGGTTGGAATGCCTGTAATAATTATAGTTGATATGTTCCCTGTATCATGTGACATCAACTTGTAAACTATTAGATAGTATGTACCCGTACGACATGGGATCATGTTAGGGATCTATATATTCTTCAGATCACGATTGCCACAATTATCTGCTGACTATTATAACAATGTTTTAGCTGGACGGAACGTTGTCTCTTATAGTTATGATACGCTGGAGCGATTTCCAACAGCTGAATCGAGAACACAGATTTAGCGGAAACATCTATCACGGTCAATTAGCATATTCAGGAATAAACCTCCAAGACTAGCGTATCACAGTGAATGTATTCGTCACAACTAGATGAGACTGTACTAATTGGGTATTGGAACGTACGGTAGAGGTTATATAAGTGAGTGCGTGGCTTGTGGTTGCTCGCAAAATACCGCGTGCTCTTTTATCTGCAGCTACAGTACTGGTTTCCATGCATGAGGCAACAAAGTAGGAACTTGGAGCACCATACGGTTAGATTCAAATTATATGGTGATTGACACTTAGTAATGCATCTCCTCGTGCTGATTGTTAGGTGTGATAACATTACCTGAGAAAAACACTAGTGGACCGACACTATATGTAAATTTTATATCATACAGTTGTGCATCTGACGACCCGCAGCGAGACATTGCACAGTGGATCCCACGATGACAATCCTGTTCTGAAACATGTCATATAAATAATAAGAACGATAGAGGGATATTTCCATATCGCTCACTTCTACAGCAAACTGCAATCAGTGGCCCTTTACAAACCAGAAAACGTGCAATACGAATATACTTACTGATACGCCAGTGAACAATGGGTTTAAAGTTTTCCTTTGGAGGTAATGAGCGAAGTACATGCACCAATATCCAATGGAAGTTCGTTCCATTCCCGTGATCCAGCTTTTGGGAAGGCGCGGTAGCATTACTTTTCTTGTTATGGGTCTTGACAGCGTAAAGGTTGGTCCGGTAGTACAGTCTACTCATTAACATCAATGATATTGACAACGCATTTTTCGAACTGGGTTCAGCTAGCGAAGTTGATATATTCCGTTCTAGTACTATTCAGTTCAAGTCTGTTCCGGTTCATCCAATCTGCAATGACTTCGGCGCAGTCTTCAAGAAACCCGATACACTGACCTCCATCTTTTATTAGTGGTTCGAGGGAGTGTAGTAGGAGTGGTCGTCGGCATACCCAATCAAGTGGATGTTGTCCGACGCTCCGGGAACGTTGTCAACGATGAAGCTTTTCAGGGTACTGGCGTACAAGTACGCAACCAAGTCTGCGCGACTTCCTTGTGGAATCAAGAAGAGGAGATCAGCTCCTCCAGAAAAAGGTTCGGCAACTGCAGATAACTTGCGAGTCATTCCAGAATGACTACAGTTAAACCAAATTCGATTTGGAGAACCCAAATCAGGACTGAACGCAACCAGCCGAGTTACCAGTTGTCTTTCAATGTAATGAGCAGGTCATTGGTCAGTCCAACTAGAGCGGATTCTGTGCTATAAGATGTGCTGTATGAACTGATGTAATTCGGCACTGGGCCCCCTGGGCTGCTGGGTAATATGATCATTGAGCTGAGCAAGCATTGTCTCCTCCACGATTTTAGACAGGAATAGTAATTTGCTCACCGGCCTGTAACTACGCCCTTCTAACGCAAGTTGAACACAACCAAATATCAACCATATTATAAATACCCTTATCCTCACTTCAATGAATCCGAAAAATGATATGATTTATCAAGGATGTGATGAGCTCTTCCAAAGTGTGCCTGTATATAAATATTATCTCGTATCAACTCGTGCTTTCACAAATCGAGAGCCCATTTTATTCCATGCCATATCTGACAGCATATAGGCCCTCTTATTGAATATTCCAAATTATAACGCTCCATATCTGGACATAAATCACTCACAGCGGTTCTCAATTAATAATAGTTCTCACTTTCACGCCACGTGAACCTCCAGTTGCTCTACTTTCTCCTAGTTTGCTTACTCTACATTGAATGTCAACAAGGCATCACCAAGAATATAGTTTACCTAAGCATGAATCTCAGTAAAATTCGAACATATTTGATTTATGACGGTGTCTCAGGGATCTTGTCATTGCAAGAATGCCTTTCATACTTCGCAACGGGGACAATATTAATTAGTTTTTTCTTCAATATTGTCCAAGTGTTATTCACTCATCAAGCTGCGGAGTATATTAATCACGCCGTATCGGCATCGTGTATTGGGAGGTATGCACTACGATATAACATGATAACGTGAATCGGAGGCAACCTACTAATAATCAACAATAAAAAGCACTAAACGGAGACGCGGGTAATTCGTTGTGAAGTTAGTTACACTAGGTTTCATTATAGAAAGCATACGACATGGTTCTTAATATGAAGAATGGATGTTATTAATGTAGCTATTTTTTTGGCAAGTTGTAACAACGAATTATTTTAGGTGCAAACGAACTCAGCCGGATCATTTGTAGTCTTAAATCTGCATCCGTCATCAGGAATCGGCGAAAAATGGTTTTGCTAAACCGTCTGCTGTGAACAATAAGCAATCCTCAGCATTGTTTATTTGTCTCATTGTTGTCCCACGTTACTATTGATTCGTGAAGAGTACGATACGAAGACGGAAGAAATAGCCATAGCGTTCACGCTGTCAACTTTTCAGACATACAACCGATATTTCCAGAGTGGCGCCATCATGTCGATCAGTCATATGCTTTGATCGTGTCTATAATGCAGCTCCCGTAACGTTTATTTAGGGCAACCACATATAGAACGCATTCAACGTTGTTAAGATGCATGCCAATGATAATAATAATCATAATCATACTGAAGAAATTCATGCAATTAAAGCACGTTCCACGTCGATGACAAACTCTGCGGAAATTTCAGTAAGGTGCAAATTAGTACCATTGATTATGAGACACTTCGCCAGTGCTCATTCCGTTCTCGAAAAAATATTGAGCAATAAGTCTAACTTTGGGGGTCTATTCGTGCTAATCCTCACCAAATTGTTTACCTGTCCATTCCTCGCTTGAGGCGCGGCTGCACGTAGATACACAATATTCAACGTCTCCATAGGTGAGGGTATGATGAGGGTTATCATACCAACACATATGGAGACGTTGAATGACGGCCCTGTTGGATTTTTATTTCAAGAAACTACGCGATCATCCAGTGAACCAAATCTTGCAGGCATATGACTTTGCAACGGACCATCGTACACAGATGGAGTTTGAACCAGTGATTTTCATTTTGTTTTCCTCCATAATATCATCCGAAACATCAGTGAGATCACACATTCTCTAATCAACTAGTGACCTATCCCATTTCGAAAAACGGTTCGCATCTTCCATAAACACAAATGAGGGGGTGACAAATTCATATATCATGTTGATAATGAATCAAATCTGGGTTGTGTTGACACCTCAACCCTCAAAACAAGATACAAACTCAAATGTATTTTCTTGTGTATACTGTAGTCGACTGCAAAATCCACCAGGAGTCGGAATTCGATCTATATTCATACATGAGTACCGTTTGAAATATATTCAGTCAAATCGATGACTACATTTGGATATTTCTCAATAAAAGCCATGTATTTTCATTCAACCACACGAGCCAATTTCCGCTTCTGAATTGAAAGCAAACACAGTGTAATTAATCCAATAAGGAAGTTTACTTTTGAACCCTAATTAGATTGAGGTCACTGTCGTCCAACGTACTCCGCATGCCTGACGTGTAATTGCCGATGATTTCGATAGTCTTCGCTTTAATCGTCATTTGTAAACGAAACACTGTTTATCCGTCCATTCTACTGTGTTCAATGTGGAGAGATCTACATCAGTCGTTGCGCGTTTTCTATCCAGGGATGAGATATGATATATCTACGATCGCGCCACTCACTATTGATTTTGATATCGTCTTTGTTCGCATAATTAGAGATGAAACCTTTTCCACATTTCTCTCAGCATGTTCACGAGCGGGTACGTGGAATAGGCGTAATGATCCATTACATTTATTGCGCAGAGCAGCTCGTAAAACATGAGGGGATATGATAAATACGTGGTCATACGTGTCTGTGATAAATGGAGGAGAATAAATATCAATATCGTTTTTGCAAATAATAATTGTATTGAACATCACCTGAGACTGAGGAGACTGAGATTCAACGAACATTAACAAACACTGGCACATTACACTAAGAAAGGCGAAAAGCTTATACAATGAATCTGCATATTATTTCAAAGTGTTTCACTGTTTCCCATTTCAGTTGTTCACAAACTGATTCAGATACTTTGTATATCATTATATAATGTTGTGAAAGGGTCCCACGGTGGAGTCGACTGATTTGATAAAAGTAGTCTATCTGCCAAAATTACCCCACCTGCCGAAGTTTCCTCAGTTTACAGTAACTAATATTGGGTTTAACTTCTCCATCATGACGCACCGTGACACAATGACCTCGCAATTGACTTTAAACTGTGGGGGGATATTGATCGCATCTCAAAAGCATTCTGTGACATTACAGGATATCGAATAAAAAAACTTTATATGTGGTCAGTACGAAATGCGACTACAGTTCAACTGATATTGTTGGTATAAATGAATAACATTATTGTCTTATTAGCATCAGTTAGTGTGCCCATATTTTTGTTACGACTGTTTTGAATTTGCGAAATGCCATAGTATCACATCGGAGTATAAGCGGGACTGCATTGCTCATAGTCGATTTTATCAGTAGTAGCAGATTTAATGTGCTACGTTATGCTGTAGATTCTTCAAATTTCCTAATTGCTCAGTGTCCCGCCAGGTTTGTTCTATGCATACACGAATTGACTTCGTGTGCTCATTTGGGGTCGATTACTACATTGTCTATCCTTATCTTGTGCCTAATAAATCCCGCTATTTGTGAAATTGGTTGTTTACGTTGAAGTGTGAGCTTGTTGTGTAGTCAAATGATAAATGCTTACTGACGTCTATGATGGCCTCCAACACAATTGAGCGATATTAGGCAAGAGACCACAACAATATGTAATATTACCTTAGCGTTTGGACTTCAGGGCAACGGAATCGTTTAGAATACCAATACTTTTTTCATAACGTATTCATTCCCAAATTATTGAGTAGAGAACCATCCATTCTCCAGAACTTTAGGTATGTTGTTGGGTAATGTTCAACAAAATAATATGAGTCTGATCAGTAAAAGTCAGTCGATAGCTATCCTCGCAAATCGAAAACATGTGTGTGTTGCGATCACCTCAGATGAGACGGCAATGTTATACACATTTAAAATCAATGTTGTGACTCTGCTAGAATTGAAAACTTTTCAGAGAATTTGATGCGAGGACTCTGGGTAAACAGGTCGATGACAAGTGTGAAAATGATTTGTGGTAAACATACCACATACTTTCGTGATATAAAATAAGGTTTGATGGTAGTTGCTCCAGAATAGATATTCATTCACTTGCACATACAGGATAAGTATTGACATGTAAGAGAGTAATATTGTAAGGAGATATGTTCAAATACGTTATGGAAACAATAAACTGTGAAGACGAGGCAAATTATCTTTAAAACGTATTTTATGGAGGATCATTGCACGAGGAGTAAAGGAAGAATGATGTATGTTGGTTCTCAGTCGAGGTAACCTTATCCTCCTACTTTTCGTTCTGTTATTATGTATCGAAATTTGAAACATGAGGAGGGTGAGACGGATCTTCTCAAATTCCAGTAAATTTGTTCTCCAGTAACTCATTGTACAATGAATCAACACTATAGATGTGCATTACCAATGACAATACAAGCCTCGCTAATAATGCTCCGAATGCGTGCCATTTCACACATGTTGGCATTGCCACCCCAAGTAAGCAGTACCGTACCAATTCACATATACCTTGCGGTGAAACATTTCCAGTATCTGTGAGCTTACATTGAAGTTGGATATTTTTCTGAGACAGTATAGTCTACAATTCAATTTGTTAACCAGTACATCTACATGATCCCCAACAGAGCGTACTATTGATGAGAACCCCCAGGTATTTGTACGTATCCACCCGCTCAGCAGGTAATCCACCGATTACTGCAGGGGTACTTTTTCCATTGAAATCGAATAACATTCCTTTCGACTCTTTAACCTCGAAGTAATTATGATGGCAGTATTCAGTAAGGGAGCAAGTTTGGACACTGCGTCACTTATGTAAGGAGTGAATAAAGATGGCGCAAGAACGTTGCCTTGAGGAATTCCAGTATTGGAAGTGATAACCTCAGATACTGGTTAGGCCACTATGAATTACAAAAACCATACGAATAAATGTGAGCAATACAGCAACACGTTTTCGTAATCATCTGAATAGTATCAGATGACATGGTTTCGAATCTTTACTGTTCAACCTGAGCACGACCTGCAATCAATCTCTGAAATAATCAATATACCACCCGGCAGCTTAATCACCCGCCGTGGCTATAATGAATGAAAATATTCATATAGCATTCAAGGCGCTCTATACAACAATATAAATTACTGGTAATAACAAATTAAAATATGTTTCCGGAGCTGTCGTTCGAAAACATAAATAGTATGGGCATTCGTTACGTCCAGTGGAAGAGCGTTCCATAGTTCCGGTGCTACTATGACTGACGGTAAACGACATATCGCCATAACGACCCTTGGTGATAGGTTTGCAGAGGTTCAGTGACGTGCAGGGTAGAAGTGTTCGTCCAGGTGTGTACTTCTGAATGGGGGCGGGGAGGTATACCTTGGTAATGTCATGTGAGGAACGATATGGACTTACTCTGTAGCACTATTCTGTAGTCAGTATGTCGTACCCAACCTGCTGTTAAGTTGTCCAACCTTCCAAATTACATAATGATAAATCCCGCCATATAACGTCATATCCTTGCCTTGTGATGTACTATATCCCTTTTCATCAGTTATAATTGTCTGGCACTTCCGGAATTCGCCTAGCATATTGAGCATCATGTTGATATCAAGTAGCGTGACGTGCTCGAAAACTTCATGCCATTATTTAACTTGTGCAATCTCGGATGTTGAGCACTAGTTCCATACGTACAGATAACAATGTTCCCATTTAGTGAGTAAAGTGATAAGAGAGTAGATCAGTAAACGCAAGGAGAGGACCAGCAGCTGGGATTATAAACGCAATTAGGGGGAAAGTCGGTGTGAGTGAGGAACTACGTGGGCGTTCCTTAATAAGCATAACGAGTATGGGATATATTTGGCAACACAACATTCCTGAGAGTCATCAACACAAGGGGAAAGGAAATAAGCTTGGAAGCAGGAAAGCAATATAATATAGGACATGATGACATATGTCCATACATATGCGTACCTGGTCTCAAATAGCTGGGGTGATTGTGTGAAGCGCCTCGAGCAGTTGTCATCTGGCTATGATTTATATAAGACATGGCATCATTATTATTATTGTTATTGTTATTTTTATTATCATTATTATTATTATTATAATTATCATTATTCCAGTATGATACCTCAATGAGTAGAACACTCTATAGAAGAAGCACAGTTTACTTATTGTGATAATTTTGTTGTATTATTTGTTGTTAATGGTTGGCATCCGGGTATTCTGAGTGTCGGCGCGAAAAACGGGTTTGCACCCTCTGTTTGACTGTTGATACTCCAATAATTGCTCGTGCTGATCGGGAACTGATAATCCCCATGAAAAGCCCCTGACAACAACACATTGGCTTGACAGGTGCTGAAGGGTGAGAGCGTATGTGAGACAGTTGACTACCTCAAATATGTTGTCACGATGTTCTGTGTCCAGAGATTGTCAATTCAGCAGATCGGGTCTTCAAAGAGACCAGTTGTGACATGCATGGCAGTTCTTTGGGCATGGTTGTTTGCAGGTGTTGTCAATTCTTACGATTTGGCTGGATAATAATTTTCCGTTCAGAGGTAATTCTTCTTCGCTGCCTTTTCATGGTTCTGGTTGCGAATTTGTAGCAAAGACCATGGAGTGGTGGGTTCTGATAACTCCCACAACTTCAGGAAAGTAACTATGACATAGCGACTTAGCTTGTCAGTTTTTCTGGTGAAGATCTGGCGAGCTGGTTATGTGGCTAGAGAGTGTTTGTCCAGGAGGCGCAAACATTCCTTGTCAATGAAACTTTTTCTGAGTGTCTCATTCGTTTGGGTCGCCGTCATAGATGGGGCAGCCACATTGAACGGATAGTTGTTGTTTCAGAGCTGCCATATATGTTCGTTGAAGCTTCCTGGGATTTGCATAATGGCGCTGTGTACATAGTTTTGTGTCGTTCGGTCCGCGGTATGGATAGTATGGTGTCATTCGTTAGGTCAAACGTGACATCCAGTAAGTTGACGATTGTAATCAAGGCTGGAGGGAAAGCCTCGGTGAGCTTTCTTAGAGAGGGCTGTCACCGCGGTTGGGACTAAACTTGGCTGGGTCAATGATATTGCTATCGGTGTGAAGAATGAAGAGACCGATGTTTCCCCTGGTCCTCTCGGTATACTACCGAAAAAGGAGGGCGCTGTCCTTCCATTCATGGTATTTCTCTGTGGAGAAGGAGTGATTTCGACATTGTAACACCATGCTTCGTCCAGTCTAGATAATTGTGATCAATGGATAACTATACTGCTAGGGTCTCAACAAGAAGATTTTTTACCTATATTATATTGTGTTTCGTATTTCGTGCTGATACATAATCTGTTGACTTACCACGAGCCTAATTAATTCCAGGGAACGTTGATCTCTCGCAAAGTGCTGATTAATGTGGCACTTAAATTGCTGATGTTCCCGACATAACAAACATTACATTCCATTTACCCAGCAGATGTTCGCTTGGTCTCTCAGCAGATAGAAGCAACATTATAAGTTAATAATCATGCTAACATATACCGACTACATAATCCAATTCATCTACGAGGAATTTTGCGTATATGAAAATCAACCACACTAAAACAGTTTTTATTAATGTTATGATATGGAAGTCAGAAGCAATGTTCATATACATAACTTTACTTCCACCAAGGTGTGTCTCGATTAGCTGATTTAATTTTATAACGTTTGTATGAAGCATATATCCAGTCGTGTGTATACATGATGTATGATCGGCTTTTATAGCTTCCATGAACTCGCTGGAAAATGTATTGATTTTATTTCGTATGGGACTGACTAAATACCTAATAAATCCATGATTAGTCAATACGATAGTATAGATGTTATTATATTTTATATTGCATGTTTTAGCAAATTAGCAAATCAGACATCTCAATGACAATAGTTATTTCCATCGTTGAGATGCCTAAGATCTAGTCATGTTTGTAATACATCATTGTTCACTTGGGTATTCTGTTCAATGACTGTATTTATCAAATGAGTGACCACACACCACTATAATAAGTAGAAAAAACATGATTGCCGCACATCATGCATATATTAAGCGATATTCAACTACGATGCATCTGGCATATTTCCTCTTCCTAATCACCCTCAACAATAAAACAACATATGTCTCGATTCACCCTCGTCATGTTATGCTCCAACCCAAAGAAGCTTCAGATGACAAACAGTAAATTGATCAAATTGTGTCGAGCCTTCAGGTTTCCTGCGTGCATTTCACTTCATTGCCCGACAGATATAAGTGCATTATTTCAACGCATCACTTCTTTTCATTACACGAAGAAACGGCCTGGATAAGATTCATTTGAAATTCATTTGTAAATATATACAACGCGACTTAATCTGAAGAAATTATTTGACAGATATATCCTCCCACGTTTGCTGAGATCAGGAAGCAGAAACCTACTAACGGAACCGGTATATCGGTTGACGAGCTTCGGAGGTCGTGCCTTCTCGACTGCTGCGCCACGCCTCTGGAACGACATGATAGCGAA
>JAUOBX010359242.1:396-10855 GCA_032360705.1 Eupentacta quinquesemita
CCCCCCCCACCTATTCCACCAGCCCGCACCCCCTTCTCCATCCAATGACAAATCACATATTTGAACACATTTTTCTACACATCTTTCTACAAACTTGTCTACACTGAAGAACATACGATGGAATGCGGGAATGTCACTGCATGGGTGCATGTATGACATTATATAGCTCCTACCCAGGAGTGTTCAGAGCCAGGCCAGTAGTCATAATATGATTATCAATATTTCTTCCTCATCCAGGCTGCTAACTTGCTTTTCTTCATTTCCCGGAGGCCTAATGCGCATCACAACAATTAATGCTGCAGCGAATTTTCAGCTACAATGTTAACCAGGCTATCACTAGAGAAGTCCAATACCATTGAAACACAGACATACCACGTTAATAGTAACTGATGTGTCTCTTGTATCTTCATCCGATAAGAGACAGTCGTTGTACATTAGAGTGATAAGACCCTCATCGAGGTTCCAGATAAGGGGGTCTCGAATACCATGACAAAGATGGCATACGTTGATACAAGGCCCGTTATCAGGTTATCCTAGCAACGACTCCCGCTAGAATGTTCCCTCTCGATTAGGCCTCTACATTTGGCCTACAAAGGCAGGCGCTGTCAACAGGGTAGGGAACAACGAACGATAAGGAGAGTGTTCAATGTAAAATGATACTTGGGTCACGTAAGATACATCGATAACTCATTTAACATTTTATCTTATAATGTGATTATATTTGGTTGCGGTTTTAATCAGCTATACGACAAGGTATCGAGAATACGGCACACGTGATAACATTCAAAACACCGTTGACATAGGATAAATGAGTATTTTCCATTACCGGTATGGACACAGCGATCAGAACGTTTAGCCTAACGTTCACAAGATAGCCTAACGTTCCCGCGATAACGCTAGGCCGGTTGTAATTTCTTTAAAATTGTATTTCATTATATAATTATATTTCGTTACGTACTCTATCAGGTACGGCGAGGCACTGAGAGTAATGCACATCTGTCTATATGATACGGTAACATTCAAAGTATCGTTCACATCAGATAAATCAGTATGTTTGAGGGTATGGACACAGCGATCCGAGCCTCATAGCACGATAACGGCGGGCCGGTTTAAATTCTGTCAACATTTTGTTTCATGATATAATCATATTTCGTTACGTGCTGGTGAGGCACTGACAAAACTGCACATTTTCCTGCGTGATAACATTCGAGCAGCGTTGACATAAGACTTGTTTGTTTGTTTTCAATGATTCTCCCTTGCGGGAACTCGGTAAACGATTCCTATTGGGAATATTGTCGCGACTCTCTAAGCTAGCAGTCCAAGGCACAAGTTAGCGTCCATGATTGAGAGATAACAGAAGCTTCCCTGTGTACCGTAGAAAACTGGATGACAATTTTACTATATCGAATCTCGAACCCACGGCATCATGATTTCTAGATGAATTAATATGTTTCAATGAAGGTTTTGGGGTAGCGATCAGTGCGTCAAGCCTAGTAGCCTAACGTCCACACGATAACGTTAGGCCCGTTGTTGGAGAGCAACATTTGAGAAAGTTGTGCCGCAGTTTCGTATTGTTCCACTGTTCGTGGAACGGTACTAGTGTTCTGGATTTGTTGCCATGACCTTATACGGTTTTCAACGGAGCAATGGTAAGGCCTATCACCTGTATGCTTCCTTGCGATGGCGTACGTACAGCGGCAACCGGAACCCCCTCCCACACCCCATGACTCTCCGAGTGACGAATTATTATTTAACATAAAACCTTTTACTTTCCGATAGAAGTTCTACAAACGATCCGAGTATGATAACAGGTACAGGTAACTATAGGAGCCCACAGAATAAGACTCTACCATCCGGAATCAGGGTGGGTGATGCCATGAATGAGTGCGTCATTCTCTTGAGTCCTGGCATACCCACGGACACCCTACTCCAGATTCTTTGCAGGAATTGGTTGGTTGGTATGACCTTATACTTCAACGTACCGATGGTAAGGCCCATCCCATGTATGGTTCCTTGCCGAGGCGTACGTACATGGGTGGCCGGACCCCCCCTCACATCCTATGACCATCCAACGCCCACCCCCTACCCCCAATGACGGATAACTTCGTACTCACTCGTAGTGTTGCAGTTTATCAGTATAGCCTACACCTTCCATATCCGCCTCACCCTGAGTTATCTTCGCCGTACGTGCAATATAGGCACCGAAATTAACAGGGCCAATGCGCACTGCTTCGGAGGAAATTATGTGGTTGGTTACGCTAACCCTAATCCCTTACCCTAAGACCCTGCCCTAACAAAGACTATAAAAGAGGCCTAACAAATACAGTGGCCAATCAGGGGATATCTTACGATACAGTGCGCATCATCTGGAATAAACATGGTCTTGGTTATGCAGAGATGTGTGCTCGTTATGTTTCAATCCAAAATCTCTCTCCTGAAACGAAATGATGACACTCAGGATTTCAAACCAGCTTCGCAATGTGGTCATTCTGGGAGAGGCTTCGAAGAGCATTCTCTATGGCTCAATCGATCAATCGCGAGAGGGTGTAGACGAAGTTGGAAATATTCTGGACATTTATTCGATATCTGACAAACATATCTTTGATCTGAAATATGAAGTGAAAACTCTGTAGTAAATTCATGTTTCCGTTCCATTGATAAAATGATATTGTGCCCTCAATATTTCTGCTAGAAGATGTATTCCTCAAGCGAAATGTTACTTACAATAACACACCCACTTCGCAATACTGCTCGACGTTCTCACTCGGATTAACTGGAATGGACACCCTCTCATCTTGCAAGGCGGAACCCTTCAGCGATGGAGTGGCAGATGGGACAGAAGGTCTGTAATAACCCCCAGAGAACCCAGATTTTTTTAAATGAGTATTTAACCCGTTGTGTGTTTGGGTTGTTACTGCATTATCTGACAGTTTATTCCACGTAGTTCATATTCTTCCGAAGTTAGAATGTCGCCTTATTCCCAAGCTTCCAAGATCCTTGGCCCTCCTCCCTTTGAGGCTGGATCGATCGTACGTGATTGGCATAGACGGAAATGGGAATATCTTTCAGACATTTACTCGATTTGTCGATGGTGAACAAAAAATACCCCTGGACTGAAAATGGAAACATGAGTTTATGATATGAACATTGATGCCTTTGAATTAAGCCAATATTTCCGTCGGGAGTAAACGAAGGACTGATTTTCATCACGTCATTTCCAGACTGTTCTAACGCGCTCCCCACCAATCTATATTCAGCGTCTCTATAAGATACCGTTTTCCCCTAACCCTGTTTAGAATTTGAACGTGTTTTCGGAGTGGAGGCGAAAATATCGGGAGAAGGGTTTAATTGGCTAAACAGATTACATAGTGTAGTGATCTGGTACGGTAACAAAACACATGCACATGCAAAGTGTCTATTTATCAACGTACGAACAAGTGATGTTGAAGTTTATAAGGTGTGGCCTTCACCTTTCATATCCCCTCATCCCGAGTTATCTTGTCGTACATGCAATATGAGCACTGGAGCACACATGGGCAGGTTATATGCTGAGGTATCTGCTCGTTATGTTTCAATCCAAAATCTCTCTCCTGTAACGAAATGTTGACAGTCAGGATTTCAAACCTGCTTCGCGATATGAGTGGCTCCGAGGGATTTTCTTCCTGTGGCGAATCGATCATTCGCGAGGGGGTGTAGACGAAGTTGGAAATATTCTGGTCATTTATTTGATATTTGACAAACATTTTTCTTTTCTGAAATATGGTTTGGGAAATAAAAACTGACAGCTAAGTAGTAAATTCCTATTTCAGTTTTAATAATGAAGGATTTCGTGCGTTTAAATTTCCGCTAAAAGTGTTATTCCTCAAGCAAAATGTAACTTACTCACAATTACGAACATGCTTCGTAGTGTGTGCTTGCTATGTTTCAATTCAAAATCTCATTCCATGGAACTAAATGTTAATACTCAGAAAATCGATCCTGCTTCGCGATGTGGTCAGTATATGCTATGTGGGAGGCTTCGAAAGGCACCCTTCAAGGCTTCATCAATCATTCGCGAGGTAGTGAGTATGGACGAATATGTGTATATTCCCGACATTTCGTAGTTTTTCGCTCGAGAATGTGACTTTAATGAGTAAAATTTGGATTGTGTTGATCACATTCATGTCTCCGTTGTATTGAATCTGTGCCATCAATATTCCTGCTGAAACGTTTGTTCCTGGAGCAAAATGTTACTCACAATAACGAACTAACTTCGCAATGTTGTCTGAGGTTCCAAGAGGCCGTCCTCCCTTCAGGGCTAGATCGATCGTACGTGAGTGGCATAGACTAAGATGTGAATATCTTCTAGACATTAACTCGATTTGTCGATAGGGAACAGAAATGGCCGTGGACTGAAAAATTGAAATATGAGTTTGTGATATGCGTCAGGATTTCACCCACTGTATGCCTGCAACATCACCATGTATCTACATACTCGGACGGTCCTGATGAGTTTCCTTATCAATAGCCTGGCAGTTCGTCCATATTTATATATTTATAATTATATTTTTTATATATTAAACTCATAATAGATATGTTTTCCGTTGCCTCGTACCACCAAGCTTTTTTTAAAACCCGTGAGAGAACTTAGTCCGATTTGTACCCAAAGTGGATGTATGATTGTTGAATAGCGTGCCGTGTTTTCCATAATCAGGGCAATTAGTATTATCTGTGAAGCGCTTTTAGACTGCTAGAGAGTAGTGGTGAAGAGTTTAGAGAGGCTACTAGTTCAGTTGCTGAGCACATTTTAGAGTGTAGTGACCTCTCCGTACATCGCAGTAACTGATTTGTAACAGCACCATCGTGGGAGGCCGCTGCATTCACTTAGTTTTAGGAGGAGAATTCGAGTTTCCAATCCCTACAACAACCCCTCTCCCTAATAATGAGCTGATAATTATTATAATCAATCGCGGTGCCCGTGGATATAGACACCATTCAAGTTTCCCAAGCGACGTAGGCCCAATAAAATGTGTTCAGCATCATCTCATGGGATAACAGCACATTTACCTGTTTTATATCAGTTGATTTGTGTTGGTTGGAAGTAACACTATATTTTCTAATCCTAACGGACCTAACCGTAACTGCTAAATGTTACCTGATCTAATCGCCCACTTCAAAAATGTGTTTAGCGTGACACTTCGTTGTCCTATCATTCGAAAACACGTTTGAAATATGAACACGCTCGGGAATAAAACCGATTTGAAAATAATTTGAAACAAAAATGTGTTTACTTCCCAAACATGTCTGTGATATTAATGTGTTCCCAAAGTGAGAGCAAAAAAGTGTTCTGAATTTGTTGTCATGCGATGAAAACATTTCCAGAGTGTACTTCTCTTACAACACATGACAGCTAATGGCTGACACTGCATGTAAATCCGTGCGTATCAATAGAAACATCATATCCGTGAGATTTAGTGGAATATATAGGGCTGTTGAGGGAGTAGTATACAGCAGAAAACGAACACGCAAAGCGAAATTACTCCACTGAAACGAGGCTTGGTTCGAGCGCCAATTTGTTCTGTGACCGAATAACCACTTTCAAATTCATTCGTGTCATAGTTCAGTATCCGTTGGTATAATTGAACACTAAATTGCCGCGACAGCATTGTTAACATATAGCCAATGCAAACACGTTATTTTGTATTCTGTGTAAATACGTAACCTACTGAACAGCTATGTACAGAATACTGTATGCCTCGTCACGCTACGCATACAGTCGTTATTTGTATTCGGGTAAATTACGTCATAAAATCTGTTCTGTTACCTTATTTGACCGCCGTGTGGTTGCTGTTTGGTAGCATTGATTGAATTGGGGAGCTGCTGCTCTTCTTGGGAGAGACACAAATTCACAATTTGAATCGACATACACTTTTCATTACACATTTAAATGGAATCATGAGTTATTGTCGCTGATGCTGCGCTGTAAATCAGATCCGATTGTTTTCTGACTACTTTTCTACTCACTTTGGAGACATGTTCAAATTCCACCAATGTTTATTCAATGAACACATTTTATACAACTGGGATCTAAACGCATATATCTCTTTGATTTCTAAACATGTTTCAAATTGTAAAGCGTTCTTATCGTGGAGGCAAAATGTTCTTAGAAAGGTGCTTGATCATTGTCCGTAGAATACGGTGTTTTTAATTCCGTGCCAGAGCCAAAATGAATCTATGTGATGGCGCGGGCGTGTGTGTATGTGTGTGTGTGTTGATGTGCGTGCGTATATATGTATATATGTGTGTTACGTCCCTTTCAAACACGATTACTGGTGAGCAACAAGGAGCATGGCCTCCATACTTAGTATGCAGGGTCGTCATACGGAGTATATGATCCCTATTGTTCTGAGGTCCGGCCCAAGGTTATCTGAGGTCAACAGAGGTCAAAGTCCAAAAACCTTGGTAAATTCAGGTTTCCATTGTATTGATAAAATGAGATTGTGCTCTCAATATTTCGGCTGAGAGCTGTATTCCTTAAGCGAAATGTTACTTACTTAAATAACAAGCACGCTTCGTAGCATGTGCTTGCTATGTGTCAATTCAAAATCTCATTCCTTGAATTGAATGGTGATAGTCATAATAGCAATCCTGCGATGTGGACAGTCTGTGAGAGGCTTCGAAGGGCATTATTCACAGCTTTATGGAGTAATCGATCTTTCGTGAGGGGGTATGGACGAATATGTTAACATTTCTGAAGTTTTGTTAGGTGATCCTTGGCATGTGTTGATTGAATTAATGTCTCCGTTGTATTGATAACATGATTCTGTACCATCAATATTCCTGCTAAAATGGTCACTACTGAAGCAAAATGTTACAAACAATAAAACAAAACTGATTTTGTTGAAGGTTCCAAGAGGACCTCCTGCCTCTAAGACTAGATCGATCGTACGTGAGTGGCATGAAATAAAATCCAAAGATCTTCTAGACATTTCACTCGATCATCTGTTGACAGTGGAAGAAAGAACCCTGGACTGAAAAATGGACATATGAGTTGGAGATATGAACACTGCAACCAACGTAAATGAACCAATGCTTCTGTGGACTTCCGTTGCTCAATGATTCCCCCCCCCCACTGTATGCTGACTAGAACAGATTGTGATTGTATATCCTTTATCATTTCATCATATCATTTTCCCACTGAAACGAGGCTCGGGTCGGAGCGCTAATTTCATTTCATCTTATTGATCCGTGACTACACAACTCCTTTCAATTTCATCCGTGTCGCACTTCGGTATACTTCGATATAAATAAATACTGAATTGCCACGACAGCAGTGTTAACATATAACCAATGCAAACACATTTTTATTCTGTGTAAATACGTAACATATTTATAGAATACTGTATGCCTCAACACGCTGCATAAACGTAGTCGTTATTTGTATTCGGGTAAATTACGTCATAAGATCTGTTTACCTTATTTGGCCGCCGTGTGGTTGCTGTTTGGTAGCATTGATTGAATTAGGGAGCTGCTGCTCTTCTTGGGAGGGACACAATTTCACAATTTGAATCGACACACACTTTCCATTACACATTTACATGCAATCATGAGCTATTGTATCCGTTGCTACGCTGTAAATCAGCGTTACCAATCAAACACTTGTAACACCGTTTCTGCCCACTTTGGAGACGGGCTCGAATTATACACATGTCTAGGCACTGAATGATATTTGAACACATTTATCTCTTCGATTTATCATCATGTTCCATCAAGTGTTATGGTGTTATGATTTATCCAGTGCGGGAGGCAAAATAAACCTATGCGATAGTGCTGGCGTGTGTATGTGTGTGTATCACTCCCCTTTTCAACACAATAACTAGTGAACAGCGAGGCACAGATACTTCATACTTGGTATGTAGGTTGGTCATGTGGATTATCAGACACCGATTGTTTGGGGGTTCAGTCCAAAGTTATTTGGGTTCAACAATGATTAAAGTATGAAAAACTTGTGAAAACGATAACTAGTAAACGAAAAGGTGCAAATACTTCATACTCGAATGATCCCTATTGTTTTTTGGGTTCATTCCAAGGTCATCTGGGGTCAACATAGGCTAACACAGGGAATGAAAAGGTGCAGAGATGTATTTTTTTAAATGGAGTTCAAGATATCTGTTGTTTCGGGGTCTGGTCCAAGGTCATCCGGGGTCAACATATGCGAAAGTGTAAAAAACCTTGTATACACGATAACTTGTGAACGAAAAGGTGCAGATACGTTATACTGTGTATGTAGCTTGGTCATATGTCCATTTCGTCTTGGGGTCTGATTTACTGTGTCAACTGTGCTCAAAGTATTACAACCTTGCAAACGTGATAACTAGTGATCGGAAAGATGCAGAAATTTCATACTTTGAATGTAGTCTGGTCATAAGGAGTACACAATCCATTTGATCTTGGGGTCTGGTACATGGTCAGGCGGGGTCAACAAAGCTCGAAATCCTAAAACCTTGTGAATGTGCTACCATTGGCTACCAGTTGAGGACCGAATCAAACTCGAAATTGCACTGACCACATTGAAAGCTCTGAATGGAATGGCTCCGGCTTATATCACCAAACTCATCTCAGAATATCAACCCCCTCGCACCCATCGCTCTTCTTCCCAGCACCTCCTGCATCGACCAGTGATTCGTACTTCTTTCTACGATGAACGGTCGTTCTCTGTCGCAGCGCCTTCAGTGTGGAACAACTCACCTGTTGGCATTAGCAAGGCAACATCACTGAACTCTTTCAAGTGTAATCTGAGAACTCACCTGTTTGGTTCTTCTTTCTCCTGTTGATTTGTTGTTCCTTCACCTCTGTGAAGCGCTTTGTGATTGTTTCTATTTAAGGCGCCATATAAATCCTCATTTATTATCATTATAATTACAAGAAGTACACACAGGCTTGTGTCTTTCGTATGTGTTTCATTGTTTTCACGGCTACCCAATCGGAGGATGCAGGTGGATCAATTTGCTCGATTGGTATACAATCCTCATGCAGTGTGCCCCACATGCTCAGGCAACGGAACATATAGGCTATAGCCTACAGGGCCTGGGGTGACATGTATATTCATGGACTGTGGAAGTATGGGGGAGGTGTTTATAGAGGGACACTATTGTGGCGTAAAACATCATAATATATATATGAACATTCTCTGGAAAAGGAGGAGGTGCCCCTTTCTCCCCACTGCCCTCACTGACTGACTGCTGTGACTCCAGCATCAGGTGCACAAAATAAGGGGTTGCTCCTGCGACAGTAACATAATGTGAATGTGCGTTAATTCACTCACCGACAGGAACTTGCAAATTACCCACCCGTGTGTCCCCCGCTTCATTCGCTTATGCTGAGCGCCCAGCAAAGAGCCTGGTAGCCCAGTTGGCTAGAGCGTCGAGCTGGTAATCCAGAAGCTACCAGTACAAGTTCGCCCCCTTGAGCAAGATCCTTCATCCCGATTGTTCACAATGAGGGAAAGGTTATTTCTATCCCGCCGTCGGTGTGTAATGACCACCTCATTCGCGTTGAGGTCACGCTACAGAGGCATTGGCTTGGTCCGTGGCTTAACGAGGGTTCGCAGCTGACGAGAGTGCTGTATCCAGGTATGCACTCTTGCCGGCTTGTAAGGTCGGTACCCGTGCCCGGCAAGTGAACCGCAAAAAACCTGTTCCACTTCTTTCCACTGTATATGGTATTCGGTACCGTACTCCACGTCTCCACCGGGATTCAATTGCTGGCCTCTCCCGGGTGATTGGCTGACGCCTGAATAGTTTCAGTAACATCAATGCGTAACAATGTATTCAGATCGAAGTAACAATACATACACTACACTCACATATTTTTATTTAATTCTTATTTTACTTCCCCGAACTTTAGCCCAATTGGATGATGCTGGATCATACGACGCATCCACTGCATTGGTGTCAGTGGCGGTGCCAAGACCACTAATGGGGTTTGAACGAAGGGGACACAATCCCAACACTTCCCAGACGATCGAAGAAGAGTGAATGAATAAATTTTGATAATTTGGGGGGTGGCGATCGTGTTAGGTTTGAAGAATGGAAATCCTGCGATATTCAAAGAGTAGCCTCAGTAGTTGACGTTGATTTTCTTTATAATAACATTTTGCAAACTGGACCCTTCCCATCGATATTGTGACGCCTATGAGAGTTTGTTATACGTACACATGTATAGAGTTTGTACTAGGGTATCAGTTCAGCCCAACGGTGGTCATCGATAAAATAACGTTTAGTTATCCGTACGAATGAATCCTCGGCTCCACAGGAAGACGATATCCCTGAAATTATACGCAGACTTACAAACTTACCCATCTCCCTTTCCGCCTAACGTTCAGTGACACCGTCCCGATTCCACCACAGCGCGTCGCACACGGGACAGGGACCAGGTTGAGCCACCAGAGGCGACATTTCACCGCGACTCTCGACATCCC
>JAUOBX010359353.1:0-10855 GCA_032360705.1 Eupentacta quinquesemita
TCCTTCGGGGTTGCCGATCGGCCTCCGCACTAACAAGTACGTGACCGGTACCCGTTAATGCGGCGTTTGTCAGTATGGCGCGTGTATGTGTGTGTATGGGGGCATGTTTGTGACAGATTCTTGTGGACACGATAACCACAGAACGGAAGCACCAGATATGTTAATATTTGGCATGGCGGTTGCAATAATGAGGAGGAAGAATCGTATTGTTTTTAGCACAGGTCATTCAAGGTCAGGAGAGTGAACACGATACATAGAGAACGGAACATGATATACGCCATATTAGGCATGTTGGTGGCAGTCATAGTGAGGAAGAACGCCATTGTTTTTGGTGCCAGGTCAAGGTCATCCCAGGTTACAGGACGACATTCTTTATTTATCTTGACAACGAACATTTCATGAGGACGGCCTGGTGGGTAGATTCCTTGTGTCGAGGCAGATCATATGTAGTACCACTCTTTAACAATGCTCCTGTTACAAGTTATTTCAGTCCATCGATCTGCATGTGGATGGTCAAGACATCACGAGAACTGGACTATTATACATAAGATCATAATAGATATAATATTATCAATTTACATAGTGAAAATAACATCAACCCATTACCCCTATACGCAGAAAATTAGAAAAATTGATCCAGTGTAATCTTCATTCCTCGCCTAAGGTAAAAGGAATATATGCAGTCATGCAATTCTGAGTGTGTGTGTGTGTGTATGTGTGTGTGTGACACTTCTTGTGTATTTGTTGAACGCAAATAACAAGTTAAATTGGGTACATAGGTTACATATATGGAGAGGAAGATTCCTATTGTTTTTGGTGTCAGGTCGTTCAAGGTCAGAAGAGGGCGAAACTCGAAATGTTTGTGTACACGATATCTATACAATGCAAGCATATAACAAGCTCAAATAAGGTACATAGGTTACATAGGATACTTCAGCATCGGGGTAGCTCAGTCGGTAATGCATTGGACTGGTGATCAAAAGGTTGCTGGTTCGATTCCCACCGGCTGGCTTTTCCGGTGCCTCGTCCCACCCAGGCGTTTCTGGGAACCATGTGAGGTGATTTGTGAATAGTAGCGTGCGCCGTGTGTGGCAGCCCTGTTGGGATGTCCCCCGGGGGACACGATGACGCGATACACAGTCTCTGTGCCGCAGTATAGGAAAGAACACAAATAAATGCGCACTATATAAAGTGCGGGTTTGACAAATCACTATATTGATCAGGGGTAATATCTGTGAAGCGCTTTGAACATGTCATCGACGTGAGAAAGCGCTATATAAGAACGAGATATTATTATTATATATATGGAGTGGAAGTACAGTACTATTTGGGGTGTCCGGTCAAGGTCATTCGAGGTCACAGTAGGATTATCCTTATATATATCGACAACGGAACATTTAACAGGTTAGACCTGATGGAAACGTTCGTTCGTTTGTGTAAACTGCGTCTAGTGTCAGTTCATGGTGCTATAACTAGCGAGTCATATATACAGTACACCGACACACCGCATAAACTCTGAAAATCCTATCAATCATAATTTACCAATTTAGCGGATAATTAACGTTAATTATCAGGTTAAATACCCACCATTCATAATTTACCAGTAAATTGAGAGCACTGGTAGTTGTAGAGTCATAAACAGTACACCGACACACTGCATAAACTCTGAAAATCCTATCAATCATAATTTACCAATTTAGCGGATAATTAACGTTAATTATCAGGTTAATTACCCACCATTCATAATTTACCAGTAAATTGAGAGCAGTGGTAGTTTAAGAGTCATACCAGGCTTGTCCCTCATTTACTGTTGAGCTCTTTTTCGTATAGCTCAGATTCTTCGCCTGGTAGGTAGCCTATGCGAAACGGGCGCGGATAATACGTATGGCACATGGTACCGTATTGAAATACTTATATTCATGCCGTGCTGGCTCTCGATAAATACAACTCAAACTACCTACCTACTTCCAAATCACTGAAAGGCACGTCCCGCACCAAAATACTTGCCACGTTGAGAGCACCAATAATATCATCCCCTATGGTCCGTACCCGCACTGTTAAACCAACCATAAACTACAGTAGCTATAAATCTGCACTGTACTGTGTAGGTTTGGTATGCCACACACAGTTCATATATAGTATGAGATGTGATGATGCTACGCTTCATGCACTCCGTGACTCCGACACTTGTATATCCACAAGTGTGTGTATGTGTATGTGTAAATGTGCAGTTTGGCGGCAACCCCATAATGCATGCAATGAGTAGCACACCGGTATTATTTCTCTTATTGACTAACACACCAATTGGCAAATCTACAGGCCCGCACTTGCTGAGGAAAATGTTATGATAACGTTTTGTGTTTGCTGGGGAAGAGCATCTACGATGTTCCGACGTTAAGCTCTCCCCATACACTTTAGCCGTCGACTCCTCATACTATCTCACGTATAGTGCTGTAGCGTAGTGGGGTGGCAAGGTAGAATTGAGTCGGTTTACAGCAGTCCTGAGCCATCCAGAAATTACCAATGGTAACAGTTGAGAGTATTATCAGTTCACCCTGTCAGCAATTCGAGACACCATGACCGATTGAATTGTGAGCTATGAGGGTTCCTTTCCAGGTGGGCACTGTCTTCTGCATTACCTGCAGAAAACTCCGCAACGTCCCACTTCCGCTTGAAAACAGGAGAAAGAGCCTCTATATTATGCTGAGATCATCAGCAACTGTACCCATTTTTTTTAATTTTTCATCTAGGGACTACTTTTTTAGGGATACCATTCTGTCGGATGAACATCGAGGTCGATACTAGATTGTTACCAATGAGGTAACTCTCTCTCTCTCGAGCCTTTCTTATAAGAGTTACCGGATTAAAACAATATTGGGGAACATGTGCTATTTTTCAAGAAGTGGGGAGAATCAAAAGTCGATGAGGGTTCTCACAATATTGGAAGGATCCTCACTTTTCCGTCTCCGGATCGCCGCCCATGTAGAATACCGTCATTGCATGGTAATCGACTGTCCCATATTCATCAAATCCAGCATTGCTTCTTGCATCACAGAGCTGGTATCTGTGACGGATCAATCGGTAATCTTGAGGAACATTTTAGCAGTTAATATGATATAATATGAAGTACGCATTATTTCATGTAAAAAGCAAAGTCCCGTGTGGTTTTGCTTCATGATTTATTATTATTATTATTATGAACCAAATTTATATAGCGCCACTCTCAAACCGAAGTTCGTTCAGAGGCGCTTCACACAGTGTAATGCGAGAACAGAATGAATATCACCTAATCACCTGATTAAAAAAAAACCTGATCACCTTAAATAAAATTGAAAATACCCATTCCCCCATTTTGAAACAAATTGTGATTTTACTAATCGTCATTTGGTTCACGGGATGTAGCGTTTGCACCAGTTAAATGATTTCAAATTTTGCGAGTTCATGCCGCATATTTGTCGCAGGAATACGTTATGACGGGTGAGGAACGCCGACAGTCGTGATATTCGTCACCAGTATGCCCATACCATCTGTCCTTCGTGAGTGTGAAGGCAATCGATTTTCTATCGCTTGCGATTCCGGGGGCTGTCGTCCGGTTGCACAAACAATGTAAATGGATACATCTGTCAGAATGACGGGTACTGCGAACGGAAGGGGTTAAGCTATGCATTAGACTTGCCCAAGTCGCATGTGAAGTACGATAATCGTTTTTTAATAGTGTCTACTCTATAGAAATATCCTCCGATCTATCTCGCTCCATTGGCGGATCAGCTTGGTCGGCAGAGCTCCAGACTGAAAACGAGCAATATAATGTGAGCCGACAGTGCACAAGGTCAGGGAGGCTTTTCCGCTGCTTATGCACACTGTATCGGAAGGTATTCTCCAATCGGCTACCGTCATTGTGAAGCCTATATTATAGTCTTTGTTGGGGCAGAGGATTAGGGTCAGGGATTAGGGTTAGCGTAACCAACCACAAAGATTCTTCGGAGCAGTGTGCATTGGACAACGAATGTCCCTCGATAGTCTCACGGTACCCGCGGTTAGGAGGGCGCCCTGTGAAATGGTTCGTATGGTTTGATTAGTGCACGCCGCCTGTGGCAACCACTATTGAGAAGTCCTCGGGGCACACAATCACAATAACTATTTCGGTGCGTCAGGAGAGGATAGAGAGAGCTGAGAGCTATAAGTGCAGTATTAACAATTGAGTCAATAAAGATGGGTGGTAATATATGTAAAGCCATTTGAGACTGTCAGCAGTGATGATGCGCTAGATAAGAAGCATTTATTATTATTATTATTATGGCATCGAAAGCCATTGACTCTAATTGTTAACGAACAACCTTTGGGGAACATCTTCACGGGGGACTCAAACATGTCCCCTCACAAGTATATGAGTTACGTCCGGTTATTGGGAGAAGCACTTGGAACATGTGATTGAATCATCATATAATGGAGGCAAAAGTACCGACTGCAGTGGGTACGAGGATACAGAAAGTTTTACCATCTGCAAGGGTGTTCAACAGGGGTGCACTCTTTCACCTTCCCTTTGCAATTTCTATACCGAATACATAATGAGACAACGCAATTTAGATTATGCAGAGATAGAAGTGGAAAAAGGAGGGAGAGCAGTCAACAACCTCAGATATGGCGATGACACAACACTGCTTGCAGACAGCAAAGAACATCTCCTCAATTTGTTGGACCGAGTTCGGACTTTCAGCGTACAAGTTGAATCATACTGAATGGAAACAAAGTGGAAAGTGTACACGATCTCATCCTCTCTGGCCTGAAAATGTAGCACAGTGGTACCTGGAGATAGTGAAACGTTCGCCCTTGTAAAGGTCGGATTCCTTATGCGCGGATGCGGGATGCGGCAAAACACTTAAACGTCGCTTTCACGCGAACAAAGTGTCCAAATAAGATGTATTATGATAACAGAGATGATTACGGACCCCAACGAATGGAATGAAATAAGCGTTGTCTAAGCAAAATAACCACGCGTAACAATGCGGCATCAGTACCGCATACCGCAAAGGAGTTATGTGGAATATCTTCCTCATTAAGCAATTCATCGTCCATATTCATGAGCTGTTACATATATATTGTCTTTGCGCATCATTCTACAGCCTTTTCCCGGTAGAAAAACCCTTCTTCACAAAACATACATAACATAACAAAATTCCTACCGCATCTCGCATCCGCACATATAAAATCAGACCTTAAGAGCGGCAATGACAGGAATAACCCTTTTACTTATACTCTTCGTTCAATTCTCTCAAAGTTATCAATCAAAGGTAGGCCTAACTGTTTTAAATTTACCAGACACATGTTAGCGAACGCCATGCTCCTTCGACGTATACAAAACAATACAGTCAATTTAGAAGGTCTAAACAAACGAAACGTCACAGTGCTACGGTATTTGATATATATATGCCTGTATTATAGGCCTGTATGATGAACCAATCATCGAGATTATAACTGCCCCAATTGATCCAAGTCTGAATAATTGCATCAATGCAGATGACACCATTTTATTTATTTTGCTCATTGTGCGTCCAGTCGGAGCCGAATCGAGACGCGGTATTGGATCATAGAACATTCATGTACATGCCCTGGTATTTAGCTCAAGCGATGAGTTTCGAGCGAAAGCGCAGTGCGGCTCTTTTTTAATTGACGTAAGCCCTAATTTCTAATCCCTCGCTGTCCCCAAGCCAAATCGATGATACCTCTCCAAAGATTAAAAGTGGCCTCGCTTCGTTGTTCATACCTAGCCATCACTTAACTTGCAATATGATAAGATACTATAATTTGCTTTTAGATCCTATTATTATTCTGGTGGGGTGGGGGGGGGGGGGGAATTACCCAACCGACTATTTGGGTATATACATTATAGTTTTTCAATACCCTCAACAGAAAAGTTCGTGCATCACTTATCCCATGCAGAGACTGATATAAAGAAAATTCACTTCGAATGAGTGAAGATGTTTAATCCAAGAGAGTGCAACAAAATATCAAATTAAAACAAAATCTCACTCGATAGGGACTGGCGAATGTACGTGGTCACTATAGCTACTAAGCAGCATATCGGAGGATTTGGGAGTAACATTTCACTCTTTCAGAGTTACTTTCATATCGTTAGAAGAGAGTCACTCGTTCGGTGTGAATAGTTACCCTCTCGATATGACTTCTCGCCTTATTTTACGGAATAGGGATTGGCTAATACTTTTTCTTCAATGAATTGCAGGAATTGACGTCGTTTGGATAATGAACTGCTATAATTGTGCTTATTTATTTTTACAAAGTAAGTGTGAGCATTGTAGGTAAAACAATTCCAATTTCCCGATATTCCATCATAACAGCTGATAGAAAGTAGAACACATTGTGTATCCATAGGCGAGACGATGTTCTGCTTTCTAAATCTTTACTTTTACTTTCATTTTTTCAGCCATTGTCGATCCACTGCAGGATGAATGTCTCAGCATGATATCTCCATGAACGTCTGTCTGGTGCCCGCTGGTACCAGTTCACCTCTCCACAGTAGTTATGTAGCAGTGTAGCTCATCCCTCTATCGCTTCCTCTAGCGTCCCCTGTTCCGTTTCTTCCCATATGGTGTCCAGTGTGTAATTTTAGAGCTCCAACGATTGTCCTGTCTTCGGCTGATGTGGCCAGCCCAGTCCCACTTCTTCTTCCTAATAACCCATAAGATATCTTATACCTGAGTTTGCTCCATTTATAAGTTTTCCTGTCCTTGTTAGTGATATTCATGATGCTTTTTTCATGTTGTGAAGGGCTGCTGCCAATTTCCTCTCCATTTTCGATGTTATCGTCCACGTCTCTGCCTCATATGTTATGGCTGCAGACCTTTGTATTGCCGTACGTCACTGATACCGCTCAGCCACTGAGCAGCTTATAGCGGAAGCAGCTACTGACAATGAACACACCTGTGTATATAGGCTCAGCAATTGTGCCACTACCTTGCATTGCAATCTTCTCCATGAATCAACTAACGGAAGGGGGGATCTCTACCGTATTATCGGATAAGAATACACTCACTAGGAGTTTTCAAGACTATTGATGGAATGGTTCTCGGGCGGGGTAACCTAAGAGGAACAGAACCACGGGACTGCCAGTGTGCGGGACCTGTCAAGCATTAAGAAAGAAAATAACATCCAACTCGTATTCCAAACCATCATTTAGCTGGACACGTACATTTGTTGAATCGCCCTGATATATATCTGCCTCAATTATTATTCATGGGAAACGCCTAAATCATTCCAATGTGACCTCCAATGACATCAGAATGATATCCTCATCCACCAAGTTTCATGTAAATCTGTCGAAGTCATCGAAATCTCATGAATTATGCAAATTCGACACCAGGTGTCCTCGGAATGACCGCTCTGTTTTTTATTAACTATAGTCTGCAACAGTTATGCAGCGGAGCCCACTTTCGAAACCATGCATATATTTCATAGGGCGGACAAGTTTTAAACGAATCGAACAAGAGTTAGTGAGTTATTTTGCTAACTTTTGAAGTTTCTGGCAGCAGGGCAAAGACGCGACTACACACGTAAACCATATTCCAACGCGTTCTCACGCGTGGGGGGATATATTCACGGATTTTATCATTTCGGAAAAAGTTCAGATTCTTTTGATCCTCTTGCCGATCCTAGCCCTCTTCTCTAGGGATGATGCATCGTAGTGAACATTTTCCAGCGTTATAGTCTATTTTAGTCGAAAGTTCAGCATTCTATCGACTCGAGGGGAATAATTAATTTGCTGAGGATGATGTATGAAGAAACATAAAACGCACGAACTGGCAGTTATTCGAATTCTCAATCTGTTACAAGGATTAGCTGCTAATCTCCTGCGTGCGGGCTATCGTCTCCAGACGAGCTCAAGTTCACACCTGCTTTTATTATCTCATAAATATTGATTGACTGATTGGGAGGAACTGTGAACTGTGTGTTTGTATATCTTGCTACGCAGTACGTGTCAATCGTTACGTGAAATGCCTCAGAAAAAAGGTATCTGTTGATGAATCTACCCTAATGGTGCTGGCTTCAGTGCCTGCCAGTAATGTTCCGAAATAGACAACTGAATGCGTGTATATCGACTCACCGAACACGAGAAGAATCAACAACTGGTTGTATTGTTTAGGTTCGGGCCTCAGTCATGTTACGTCAATGTAAATACCCTGTTAAGATGAAGAAACACGGGTTTCTACTGGAACGAAATAGGTTTTCTAGTCGATACGGGTTTTGAATAAGAATCCATATGTTCCTTAATGGATATTATCAGAAATTATCACCTATAAAACTCCAATCATTGCATACGTCTGCTTTTCTGCTTTATACTGAAGTATATCGATGAAGACGATCGGAGTCACAGTCACTGTAGCTGTATGTTTTTTATTCACAGATCACTAAATAGTTTAAAACACTGGAAACAACCTCCACAACTGAAGAAACAATATTCGGTGGAAAAATTAATATGAACCTTTATAACATAGGCCTACACATGCCTGAACCCGATAGCGCGCTGAACATCAAACATACGGATAGACTCATATTATTGCAGTATTAGGTTTCTAACATTGTCCCATCCCCAGTGATGCTGTCTATATTGAGTGGAAGCTGATATAAAGTAGATCATATAGTCATTTTATTACATTCACTCTGACCCAACTGGGCACACTCAATACTATCATTCAAAATTCCAACTCTATTATTCTACTATGTTACTAAAAAAGTGCCTGTTGGATGTCGCCCTGATTCTAATGTCATGAAGTTTTCCCCGACCAGCTGTAAGTAGTTTGACGTTGTAGTTAGATATTTCGCTTCTCCTGGTTCTGGTAATGTCTAGGTCCTGTGTTCACTGATCGTCTGACCAGTAGCATCCTTTATAGCAACTGCTGGATTGCAGCAGATTTGGGCAATTGGGATTGATTATACCACTCCCCCTACATCACTTGTGCCCTAGTCGGAAATATTAAACAAGCTATCGCATGTGCTCAACCACAACCGCACGACGGAGTTTTTATGAGTCTATAGTGGCTGCGTGAAATCATAGTAGGGCCAAATTAGTTAACGTTAAATCATGTCTGCTTCCTCAAACCATACGCTCGCCAATTGTACGCTTGGTAATAACTGAAATAGGGGTCGGGTCGCCAGTATACGAAAATTGACGGGTTTCTCACTGCTGAAATGTGCATATACACTAATGAAACGTGTTGAGGCGGGTTATGGCCTAATATAATAAGAGACTATGATTTTGAACAGAATGCCGTTTTTTATGGTAGCAAGACGGGTAAAGGTGTACACATATGACGAGGTCCGTCGGAGGAAGAGGAGAGAGTTACAAGAGTGTAGTGAGAGAAAGCTTGTTGATACTAGACTTGAAACGGCTGAATATTGTAGGAAGAGGGAAAGCAGACAGATGGCAAAGCATTCCAAAGTCGAGAGGTTCCTACAACAAATGAGAAAGAGTGGGACAGAGCGGGTCGCAGGAATGCAAACAGCATATTGGTGCATGCTGCTTGTCAGCTGAGTTACACGGGATAGGATGAAGGGTGGAGGCATGATAGAGTGGGCCTCAAATGAGCAATGCCCAGAGATGTAACGATTGATGAGAGAGGGAGCTGCGACACGTCTCCGGTGTGCAGGACTTTGTAGCGAGAAAGTTAAGGAGTCATCCCCAATCAATCTGATAGCCATGGACTGAATCTTATCGAGGATTTCAAAAACTGTCGGAGGGGCTCCTCCCCAGAAATGGGAGCAGTATTCCAGCCGGGCGAATCTGTGCTCTATAGAGCCGCAACAGATGGATAGGTTCGAAGTAGTTCTGAGAGCGGGAAAGGAACCCAAGTTTCTGGGATGCCCATTTGGCGAAATCTCCTATATGAGATTTTCCAGCTGAGATCAGGAGTCAGACCAAGACGAACTATAGAGTCTGAGAATCCCAGGTCAGAACCTTCAAAGGGGATGTTTGGAACAGTCTTGTTACGCTTCCGAGAGATGAAGAGTTGTTCAGTCTTCTTGGAATTGAACTTGACCAGGTTATCACAACCCCACTGGGTTACAATGGAAATATTATGGTGTAGAAGGTCAGCAGTTTGCCTGCGCTTGGTGAGGCAGTTGGAACTGGAAGGGTGAATGACACCCGTTGACAGGCTAGTGTCATCAGCGAAAGAGAAGACTAGGCAGGAGACAGCAAGAAGGTCATTGATGAAGAGAAGATACAAGGTTGGAGAAATGACAGATCCTTGAGGCACTCCTACACTGATAAGATGGACTGAGGATGTAAGTCCAACACTGCATTGTCAAAAAACATTCTCCATCACGGTCAGGCACCCGGGTAGATTCAGAGATAAGTTGTTCAAGGTTCGAGATGATGGCGAAAGCTTCTGCCTGTCTTCCAGCATCGTCTGGGGTGGAAGTAGAGTAAGAGAGCCAGTCAGGATCGTGAGCATTGAAGCCTCCAAGGAAGCAAATTATGGCTGTAGGAGAAGAAGAAAGGATACGCTCACGACAGAGAGAGAGAGGTGTTCAAAGAGAGGAACCACAACGGCACATATTTTGTTCTACTGCCTCGAATAAACAGTTACAGATTTTGAAGTCTTTCAGATGGGTATATCCTGCACATCGCAGCGCACAGAAGCACAAAACTCCACCACGGCGGAAGAAAGCATATTTCTTACCTGGATTACCTGAATGGCCAGTCCCTCAACGAGACTTCTTGAGGTTTGCAAGAGAATGGCACAGATGGGTTAGGAGGTATGATGACCCTTAAAGATCCCGCATGACATTAATCTGTTCTTAAAAATGTTGAGTGTTGGGGCTGTGATGACTTCTTGTG
>JAUOBX010359464.1:0-10854 GCA_032360705.1 Eupentacta quinquesemita
CGAATATGTATCCCTGTTGCGAGGAATAGATAGTTTTTTCGACACTTCAATATATTATTACTTATATACCTTCGCCTGAAATTCTCTTCACGACAGTGCATCATAGCGTATCCTTGACATTCCATATCTGTACTCTGTGGTGATTCAATGAGATGGTTATCAGTCGCGCCACAAACGTCAACCTAATTCAAACAATTACAATGATATGACTGAGACATCCATGAGCAAAATCATAAAAAGAAAGGAAATGTGTGTTTCATTAAACCTTGGAATAAAGCATCAGCCAAATTCGAAATCACAAACCAAGCTAATTGGAGATGTGATGTAACACTCCATTGCTCACAGTCCATTCAAATTCAGACAATAAGTGAGAGTACGGTGCCCGGTTTGACCACAACACTTAGAACAGTAGCTGAAGAATCCTTAATGTTATAACTTACTTTAGAACTTAAGTATCAACCAGATTGGAGGAACAAATCAAATCAGGTAGATACATTTGAGCAAATCATAATCCTATATTTGTCTACACTGCTGAACAGAGTAGAAGACACCTGCCCAACACAAATATTTTAGTATGATATAGAGGAGAGACCGTCTATTGTAATAACGATGTCTTAAACCAGTCATTCATCATCAGTGATGTAAATATATATCAAGGACCAAATTAGGTTGATTTAACATCAATGATGTAACATGGTTGATGTGTCACACTCCATCCTATGAGTCATCGTGGGTCACAGGGGTTCGTCATGGTAAATGCATTGTGTTTTTAGACAATGCTTAAATATGATATAGTTGTCCACCACCCCTTCCCACGGAAAGTTACTTGGAAGACACAACAATGATACATATAGTGAATGTGAGATGAAGACTAATATCACCCGTATTCTTTTCCCAAATTTGTTCTCTACCAGAACCTTTACTACAACTTCAACAATCATGATTATAATGGAGTAGATGTCTATAGCGCTTTTCTGAGGGCATACTTGAATTATAAGAACAGGTCTTCTGATCGTTGGGTTTTCAATCCATGCTCGATTATGAGTGATTGACCACATGACTAAACAAGTTGTGATAAGTTATTAAGACTGTCATCTATGTGGCATACCGTAAATTTTCTGAATAAGCAATGGAACCAATAGTTCAAATAATTTGAGTAACGTTGGGAAATATATGGACAAGCACATTTGAGTATTCATAAATACCTTTGGTGATTTCCTGCATTCTGATTGGTCAGGAGTCATTCGAGAACCAGTCTCGAATCGCATAGTCGAGGGTAGCATCATCTGCATATCTCTAATTAGAGAGAATTTCACTGAGTGTAACTTTTGATTGCTTGGCCAATGTATTGCCATTGTTATTCTGCACACACTAACAGTATGAACACTAGTTGTCGTGGTGATGTAGCACATTGGTGACAATGGGAGAGTTTGAAAAGGAGACTGTTGGCCTGTGTTTGATAAACTCCGAGTACTAGCTCACCAGTTCCACTAAGTGGATGTTTAGGCTTCCAGTCCAAACCAATAATCCTGCTTATTATCGGTAACTTAGTGTCACACTATATACCATATGTAACGTAAATCTCACATCTGTACCTAACCACAACGGCGCACATTCTCCACAATCCTGCGTACAGCATACACTACAGTACAGCGTGAACGTTAACGTTAGCCGAGAATACGTTCGGCTTTGGTTAAGCCCAGTCAACTCAAGCCTAGCTAGTGTTTTATTCAAATCCACTAAGAATTCTAATCCTGCGTATACGACTATGGAATACCCCATTTATGAATCCACCTGTCCAATACTCAGTTTCTGTTGTTTCTCGAAGCTGGAACTCTGGGGGCAAATATACATATCTGGACCGAGGTGGTGGGCCCGTGTGGTAGCGTTACACGAACAGAAGTACAGCGCATGTGTTCTAAATGTTAAACTAGGATCGCAAAAAAAGTTACAGTAAATGATGTAAACAATTCGACCTCATTAGACAAGGAGTTAACTGTTGAACAAAGCTAGTTGTTTAACAACAGAACAATTGAGAAGTTCATATAGCGAGAGTAGAGAACATATGTAACTTACAGAACGAGATCGGGCGAAATTCAAACAAGAGTTTTTGTTTTTACAATTGACCCCGGTCTCCCCGGTTTTTGGTTCTTCTTACTTACTGGTGTATATATGGATGGTAATAAAGGTGAGGGTATTTCGGTCATTCATTCCATCCAAGACCTCTGAAGACGTCATCACAGAGGTCTTCTCAGCCGTCCTCAACATTCCTAAATAAAATAACATCATTCCCTCAAAACTTTCCCTATTCTATATATGCTATATAAGCTAATTGGGCATTTCGGAGTGATATTTCGAATTCGTATGGTATTTTGTTTAACCCATCACTCACCATCAATATCGTCATTTCCGGCAAGTATAAATGTGTACCGGTACACTATGCCTCAATTTGGATTCCCACTTCGGCCAGTAGAACATTATTTAAGTTACATACAATGGGTTATCTTCAACAATATGCGTGTGTGCGCTTGATATTATAATAATGGGGAAGAGTTAGATCATGTAACATAGTGCGGGAATGTGAGGATCTTGAGGGTAACACGACGACATATGTTTGATTCGAAATGAGAAGTTCTCCTGATCACTCAAACCTAGACAGTAGCCTGGAGGAAGGACACTGTTTAATGTTGGGAGTGAATTCTTTCATCATGGCAGTATAAGTGCCGTCGGCTCCTTCCTTAATTGTTCCGCACACGTATACTTAGTTACCTACTAATTGACGTAAGTCGGTTAATCGGTCTATTGACCATCATGAGCACATTTATTGTTCATGCCGTTGTCTTCTTTTCGTATCATACATTATGTCCACTTCACCTTCTTTCATGTGTAGACAAAATTACTCCCTCTGAATGTTTGAGGATTGCAAGTGGCTGTGGAAATGATGCATTTGTATATATATATGTAGGTAACAACTGCAGCTGGGGAATGGTCATTAGTGACATTGCGTTGATTGCGGTTCTGGGCTCTGTTTAACAGAGATTCGAGATACATCTATAGTTTAATATGTTTAGGATGTTATCATTGCGATCAAACTCAAGATTGATCATAACCCTCTGGGGAACAGGATGTTACTGGTGTTACAAATTACTGGGTCTGTAGTCGAGTCCTCTCAATCCGAATCCGAGTCCGAGACCTTGATATCCGAGTCCAAGTCCTTAGCTTCCGAACCCGAATCCGAATCCGAGTCACAGTGTCCGAGTCCGAATGCGAACATCTACATTACTACAAGGTTTTCAGGAATGTTCCACGCCAAGCAACGGTCTTGGAGTTGCTGACGTGTCGTGAAGTTGTTTTTCAGGATGATCATTTTCTGAGAATTATATGTCCTGTTATAAATCGCTTGTCCACCTATTATTCTGCAAGTTTTTCAGTGCGATTTACTTAATTACAAATAGTCCAACTTAGGGTTTGGAAATCATGAATTGACATGAACCAAGGAATAACACTATCCATGTTGGCGGGTGATATCTAACCACGACGTCAACTTACCATCCTCACACAACTGAATAACAGTCATGTCCATACCTGAAAGGTAACTTGAACATGAATGAAACTGAGAGATTGTTAGACATGAATATGAATCTGTATACACATGCACCAGCTACTGGCATGTTATCCTCAAGAGCATAGTATAATTAAGGAACGCACTTCACGTATTTCACATGGCCCATGCGTGGTCCATGTGGCGGTTCCTATCCAATGATATTATACACGTGCTAGGTATATCCCTCCTCATGTTACGTCATATCATTATATTATAATGGAATGATATGTTTTAGACGGGAGCATAGATAGGCGGTGTATATTTTCACTGGTGGGTAATTTTTTTTCTGGTTCGATCAAAATAACTGCTCCTACCTATCTTGTCGTTTTCCAGAATAATGAGCTGCCGGAATATATCTACAATATTTGACTTGTCACTCTTATATGGTTGATACTTCTAAACCGAGTTATATTATGAAAGAATACTCATCTGCTGTTTCAGTGAGTGTTGTAGTCAAACATTGTAATGAATTGGGGCATGGTGAACTGGTACTTTTTCGATTTGTCCGATTTAAAAAGGACTGTGAGTAATGCGATGTTACCCCCTAATCTCCGCTTGATATAACTTCATTTATAATGCTGAATTTGGCTAGTGCTTCATTCCGCAATTTAATAAAACACGGAATTGCTTTTTATTCGATTTTTCTCACTGTTTTCCTAATGTTTTATTCATATTGACCTGGGATGAAATATCCCTCTAGTTAGATCACCACACTATCCACAGAGCAACGGATATGAAATGTCAAGAATACATTATGATGCACTGTCTTGACGAGAATTTCAGGCATTTGGTATGCGAAATATTTCAGTACTACTCTTCTATGAAGAGAGTATCGGACAATTATATGTTCCTCTGAACAGAGAGGCGTATTCATTTTATTGAGTAGTTCTTTGTTCTGATGAAATTACCTAGACAAGGCTGTTATTTATAGCATAGAATATCTGCAGACAAAACAGCAAATCAGAAAACTAGCAGATGTTGCTGAACGAGAATGTATCGCTTATGCCTACTATGTAATAAAGTACTATAGTCACTTTAAAACGTTATATACAATGTATACAGTATTTGACATACTATACTTCACTTTTACACATTGTAGTTCGTTCAGAAATCAACATCATGTACCCAGCCATTTATGATACATCGTGAGTTGATTGGAATAACCAAGATGAGTATCACTGGTAATATTTGCCTGAACACAATGTGACAAGGAATATTACGACAATAATTGCAATTCACAAAAGTCGGAATCGCATTCTGAGTATACTCAGTTGCCCAAATCTCCCTCCCCATTTAAGATCAACACACATATGTTGTTCCCAACTTTCGGGCAGAGGAACCTAGCGATGGTAGGATGTCAATATTAATAATTAATGTTGGGACATTTCCAGATAGCTATCAACTGTGTAATAGAAGATGATTCTTTTCTTGGTAGGTACTCACTGCAGGAAGAACGTAATTGGAAGTCAGTCAGGCTCAAACCTATGAGACACTCGTACTGTTATAGTAATTCTAGCATTAGTGTCGATATATGCTGCAACATGGATAGATAGGATTTGGCAACACCAGTGAAAACATCCACCAAGTTAATTAGGAACGAATGCTAGTATGACCAGATGAATGTACGGGTAGAGTTCTGATCAGGCTAAGGTCGTATGACCCCAATACCCTATAACTGTAATGGGATGAGAATTATCGATTTTGGGAAAGACAACAACTTGTAGTTTATTATTGTAGCATTATACCCAGGATCAATCACGTTGAAGCGTCAAAGCTCTCTGGGTATTGTAAGTGAACTTCTATCCGTCTGTGCCCGTTGTTCCGATTTTATATGATTGGGTCCACGACACTCCCTCGGCTGACACGCTATGTGTCCATTACCGGTTATCCTACCTCCTCATACCAGGAAAGGAAATGATTTATCCCTTGAAGCTCATTTGAAAATACCATTCGAATATGCGATGAATAAACCAACAGCACAACGTGGTATTTTTCAAATTATCAACAGCGACCTACATAACCGACTCTCATCGAAATGCATGTGACGCGTGTGATGCTGCAATGTAATAGTGTTTTCTTGCGTGATATTTAACTGAAGGATGACGTTAATCTGAATGAATCTATCCCAGTTTATTGACCGGTCCGTGTAGGCGAATGAATCATGTTCCCTCCGCACAGAAAGAGTAATAAATGTATTGAGCAAAGAGCATCACGCTGAGATTACTGAGGCCTTAGATCATTATCTTGATAGTAACCCCATACATGCGCTGAAATACGCAGAGTTCACTGACCAGAGCACCGATTTTTTAGGACATTATGTACACTTCACTTTTATTCAGTTTACATTGACTATTGCGTGTCACGTGACACAATGTTTACAGTTATAAGAGGAAGTGCGTGGCAGTATACTGGGGGTATGTTGATGTAAATATACCGATATATGTATCAAATTGCCTGTGGATACGTTGGTATGACACCATATTCATGGATGAAACCAACCCTGGTATGGATCACCCCATATTCAGTCCATGATTCCTATAATATGGGACTGATATCGAAATATGTTAATTGAGGGAGACTGAGTGTACTGAATGAAATTCATGTGATTCTGCCTTCCCAAGTCACGTTATAATATCGAGCTGAACACTCGGTTTGTTTGCCATTAAACTATGATCGCTATAGAAATGTTATCCAAGTTTCTCGAGCGAACAGAAGGTGATCTTGGTCGCAAGCTCAGGATAATATCTGTTTCAATTACATTTAGTGTAAATCTGAATTACTCGACGATATAATTTCTTCTCCTGCATTTCCCGTGCTTAGTTAAGGAATGTATTGCAAGACGAACCCGATTTGCAATCACTTTACTCAATCCTCGAAACCCCAAATACAGTAGCCTGTCCATCGATGACAACATCTGCAGGTTCGTAAAGGCTGAAAGCCGAATGCATTTACGGAATAATGTTGTTTTCCTTGTGGGGTCAATGAATTTTGGAAATTATAAAAATGCTAATTGATGTGTGTGTGTCTGTGACGCCTGGCTGGTAGGCATGATGAATCGACACAGCCTGGTGGATCAAGCTCATTCTTTATATGTGTGTCCCACATGATCAGTACATTTACCTTATTGTTTGGGTTCAGGTCGAAGGTCATTTTAGGTCACTAGAGATCAAAGTATGAATTCACTGTTAACACGACAAGTTCAGAAAGCTAGGCCTGATCGAGCTGAAAGGTTTCTTGTAGCTCTCGACAAGAACCCTCAAACTTAATATAGTATGGTGTCACGTTAAGTAGAATTGGGGTGAGATAACATTCTGGTGTGTGGATACGATGGATAACATCACTCCATTCAATGAATGAAGCTAATACTTAGTTGGTATGTTTGCCATGATAGTACATGATCCCTACTATTTGTGAACATTTCAAAGAATGGACGAAGCTCATATTTCATTGATGCAGAAGCAGTCTTATAATGTTGAAGTTTGATGCCTAGCTTCCTTATTGAAAGTACGAGACCATCATATTGTTGGTGTAAACCAGGGGTCATGCCAGGTTTTGAGGTCAAAGTCACAGGTATGTAATCATGGAATCACTACTGTCTTCCTAGCTTTGTTACTCAGTGATTAATTTCGCAATATGGATGTCCACAAAGCTAAGATTCAACACTGTATTGATGAGCAACTTGATTACTCGTTATTAAACTATTGATCTAACATACTGATATTTGTGACATGAGATTTGTATCCCAATCTGCCACCTATGAAAATCAATGAGTCGTCCGGAGTGTGTTGTTCAATCACACCAAGCCGCTACTATCACCCAGAGCGTTATCAATTCCATGGAGTACCTCGTCAAGGTATGCAGCGGTATATTAGAGTTAAATAGGCGACTCAGTTTTATGATAACAAGGAAAATCAGTTCGGCATGTTCGATATGCAGCTTGCTCAATAATCAGATAATGAGTTTAGCCAGCCAGAGGTGATACTTCGAACCCGTGACCCACCTCGTTACATATTTACCAATTATTGTCCTAACCTGATCTGAACAGAAATATTATCTGAGATCTACATGAACATAAATACGACCGACTGCGTTTAGGCGTTTAGGCGGAATATTATGGTCTTATGTGTGTATCTGCCGTCGCCGCTAATGCCACAGTCGCCGTCGGCACTTTAGGCATTAACGCAATAACTCACGCTTTCACCGATTGATTCGAAACTCAGTACACATGTCCGCCCTAGTAAAATCTCGGATGGGTTCGAAAATGGGCATAGCAGCACGACTGCTGCCCTCTAGTTCGCCGGTTTCATGAGTTCGTTCGATTTACTTAGCGAAACTCAGTGAGTGTGTACTACAGTTGGTCCCCAAAACATGACGGCAATTTCGAGATCATCGAAGGTCAAATTTGCGAAATTTGGGCAATTTCAATAACTTTGTCGGATTGGAACGAAACTTCCTTGCTGTAGACTATAGCTGATCATGAATAACATGAAGGTCATTTCAAGGTCATCGGAGGTCAAATTGACATGGACCATGCGTTTTTCCAATTATTAGAGGTGAATATTTATGAATAATGCGGAGAGCTACCCGCCCACACATGTCTAGTTGTGAATTGTGTGAATTGAATACCATGTCGAAGTCATAAGATCGTTCCTCGCTACATTCAATGCGATATATTTATATCTGAATAGTATTGAATTTTGTGCAATCCACTCAGAGTATCAAAAATAATGTTGATATGACAGGTTATGAGGCAAAACAACATTACTGTTTATCATGAATCTCGCACCGGTGTAGCAAAGTAAGAAAGAACATCGATTCCCTAAATACATGTGAACAAAATATTAACTGATGGTGTCGTTCATTTGCAATGCATCGATTATACCATAGCTGATTATTTATCATCGTAATCACTTTTATTCTTCCTTTCTGTCACAGTCAGCTTATACTTCATTCTTATCAGTACTGTGCAACCTGCAATTACATATTAACATTGTGTTTACTCTTTTCCGTTATTTCCACTGACGTGACATGTTGTTGATTCATTGACTATCTTGTCTATCTATGGGCTATATAGTAAAAAAGACGCACTGTCACTGAACCATTATTGACATTTTCAGACAACCAGAAAGTCAGAAGGCTTAGTGATTCCTCGACTGCATTGACCTCTGATGGCCCCCAACAATAGGGGTCATGTACTTTATATGGGGTACCCATATACCTTCCTCATAGACCACAGCTCAATATGATCCCTGTGATTGCCTGCTCAAAACAATAGAACACATGAACTCATAATGGGGTACACATATACCCAGTTTGAGGTGGAGTTATGGTTTTAAAAAGCCAAAATATGCCAAATTTTCGTACTCCCCACAATGAAGCTATATACCGAATTCCAGCCTAATCAGACCAAGTAATCTGAAACCGTTCATGTTAACAAGATGTTATGATTTCTACTCTTATAACCTTATATGACTGCTGACCCGACCCCGAACAGTAGGGATCATGTACTCATCATGGAGAATGCACACGTAAAATGTGAGTTTCATCCATCCGGGTGTGGCTGATATATCGTGTTTCACAAGTTCAAATTGACCAAGATACCACTCTTTAACCATTTTCTAATCACTCCCTAAACATCAGCCCCGTTCAAACTGAAAAATTACGAATATTGTACTCCCCGTAACAAAATCACAGACGAAATTCCAGCATGATCAGATTACGCATCCTGAACTTGTACTTGTCATGTACCGGGTACTCATCATGGGGAACTCTCATACAAAGTATGAGCGTGATCCTTCCAACCAATCAAAATGACCCCCGGTCTGATCCAAGAACAGTGGGGTTCTTGTAGTCGATTTTTCACGAATTTCAAAGTGACTCAGGTCTTCACCAAAAACAGTATGGTTGGTGTACTCCCCACAACGAAGCTACCTATTAAAATTTAGTTTGATCAGACCAAGCATTTTTTTATTCATCGTGTTTCTCAGAACATTTTTCAGACCCTATTGACTCCAGAAAACCTCAGACCTGACCCCAAAACACTAGGGACCATCATCATGGACAACACACATACCAAGTATTAGCTCGATCTATCCCAGTGGGGTCGAAATATCCTGTTAATAAGCCAGGCGTCAAATGCATACGCATACATACATACACACACACCCATACGTACACACACACACTGCATAGATTCCTTAGACTTCGACAAGGCATAAATATTCACTCATTATCTGCAACGCTTGCCGTGCAGTTTCAGGCGATGCCTCTCTATTGGTAGTTATATTGAAACATCCGATAAATCAGAAGAGAAAACTATCGATTCCATGGGCAACTTTAAAAACTTAACCATTAACTATATAACTTTGGCAGTTTGGAAAATAGAATTGGCCCTAATTCTTCTCAACTCTCCCGAAGTCAGACCTTCCAATGTTTCCTCATGAGGCAAATCTCCGAAGACACAGCTCTGAGCAAGAGAGCATGGTGCCCCATGGTAACAACTGGGTAACATGCTGCGCCACAGGCATTCCCATGAATTGCAAACCATGAAACCGCTGTTACCCGCTGTTGCGGCAGTGATTCGTGCCTAATTATATTGAGATTCCGATACTGTTTCCGAGCAAGTGGCCAACGGATATATATCTATCGTTCAACTGCAACTGACAGATGCAGCTTTTACCGCATTAGTTTAACTGCGTAACGTGGCATTCACGGCTTTTTTTGCAGTATCGCTGATGATTCGTTCTATTTTCAAAATATATCACGTGAACAGAACCCTTATAGTTGGAACATATATACCACTGGTGATCCAACGCTTCAAGGTACCTTTTCTAAATACATGTCACGATATCAGCATGAAAATATTGATGTCGCATCAACTGCCGCGACTGTATTGTACCGCTTAAATGTGTGATTCCAACCAATCAAGACTGTTTGTCCTATACAACAACCCGGTGAGCTCAAACAGAATAAACAATCCAATACTATCGAGTTACAGACATTTCATATTCTACTGCAAAGCTGGTTTCAGAATATAACTAATTTTAACCATCCTAATATACGGATGAATCGAGTGTGAGACTATCCAGTATTTAATAAGAACGTTGTAACTACTGGCATCACTCTTCCATTCAAGCACCACTGTCGTGAAGTCGAGTGGAGTTTGGATTAGTCAGGGCTTACACTGAAGAACTCTTATATTCTTCACACAAAGTAATCAAATATCAATGTAATGAACCCCGAATTGGCAT
>JAUOBX010359575.1:0-10849 GCA_032360705.1 Eupentacta quinquesemita
TACAACACCCATCCATGAATCACTCAACCTTTCACCGTGGAAGACGGTGGAGATAGCTATATCCATATGAAGTCTGGGGATGATATTGGACTGAATAACATCGCAACTGAACAGAAACTTCAGACCAGGGACCAGAGGTAGTTACTACATGCAGCTGTACAACTTTGTTTATCTACCAAGGAGTTTCCTGAGATCTGGGAGAAAGCGCATGTTCTGATTCTCTTGAAACATGGGAAAGATCTATCAATCCTAGAGAACTTCAGATTGATATCTCTCTTGCCACATGTACAAGCTCTTCAAATGTCTGATACTTGACCGAGTTGGTTCTGTCATTGACAGCCTCCTTACACCAGAGCAAGCTGGTTTCCGCCCGGGCAGATCTACCACTAGCCAAGTACTCAACCTAACTCAACTCATTGAATATGGTTTCGAGGAAGGGAAAGTAACTGGTGTTGTGCTAGTCGATCTTCCAGCTGCCTGCGAAACAGTCAACTTCAAGTGTGTCCTGCACAAAATCTTGAGGCCCACAAAGGACACAGAACTGCAGATTGGAATCATGCTGGAGAACATGCACTTATTTGTCGTACTCGGAGGCAGGGAGAGCAGATGGAAGATGCTTAGATATGGGTTCCCACGGGGCAGTGTACTCGCACCACTACTCTTCAATATCTACACTAATGATTAGCCTAGAAACAATGACAAACATCGCTTCATCTATGCAGACGGCCTTCGTGTAGCAGCACATAATTCTGACCTCACCGTCGTGGGAAATAGGCTTTCATGGGCACTGTATGCACTGACATCCCATAACGAAGAGGACAATCTACGTGCAAACCAATCCACCAGTGGACCAGTTACAAAGAAAGCTAACGACAGTGAGGGAGAGGGGACCAGGAAATTCGAGGCCTGAACCATCCTCCTCAACGAGCTCCATACACCATATGCATCAGGCTTCCGGGCCGATGCCGAGGCCAGCAATTCAGGCTTCGAGACTGATCGCGACTACAACACTGGTAAACGCAGGATCAACGATCTGGGCACCTGTTGGACGCCTACGATGGCGTACCCGCAACTAGAACATGTCGCGTAAGACGAATAAAACAGGTAACGAAATATTTGCTTGCGTCTAATTCAGACGTAAATATATATGTCTGCCTGATGGGTGAACATTCCAGGCAATTATAAAATTGATACTTTGAGATTATCGACCGGGGCATGGCCTGCCATGCTTAGGCTCGCCTAATTTGGCAGAACAACAGAGAAATGCGAAAACTCAGGCAGCGACCGCCTTCACTACCTGAATGTACGTATATACATATACATATACATGATAATTGACGGTCCACTAGGCACAGTACACACGGCTACACTGAATCTGGTAGGACGTAAAGGGTTATACATCGGAGCATAAAATCGATATGAATATAGGTGTCTATATATATGGGCCCACAAGGAGAGACAAGGGATTTGATCGGTCTGACGGGTCGAATACTATAGATTCTCGACTCGTCAGACCGATTAAATACCCCGTTTCTCCGTAGTCTTTATTGAATGAAGAGTTATTGAATTTCTATATCCTTGCACTTGTAATCCTTGGCTGAATCACCATACATATATTGAGATTGATCACGTGGTACCATGCCTAAGCAGTGAAGCTTGTGAAATGGTACTAGTCTGCCAGTTCCAACAATTGACAAAATACTGTGGGTAAGTTAGTAAGTTTTATTTTGTTGAGCCCAACTGTTGCAACTTGCAAGTGTGATATTACCGATAATGATACTACCATTGATTCATCTGATGATTGCATGCATATTGGCCTGGGCTATTATATTGTGATAGTTTAGTTAGAGAATTCTGTGAAATAGTTATGATCTTGTCGAAACATAATGAGCGTTTGTGATGTATCATTACCACAACTGCATAGTGGGTATGCTGACTCTCCCTCTATGGAAGTATAAACTGTATCTAGTTTTGAGTCTAAGCTCAAGTTCCATCATTTTTCTTTGGCGTTCCCTGGGGAATTCCAGTTCTTTTGTTTTGTTTATTGTTTGTTATCGGTTGTTCAGCGCTTTAGATCGTTGCTCCTCTCTGTGAGTTGTATTTAGCGCTATATAAATGCCTGATTATTATTATTATTATTATTATTATTATTAAACCGCGGACTAGAGATACAATTTTAGTTTTGCCATTCAAATATTCATTCCAGAGTTTGCTGGAGGGGTTTTTCAATATTGCTGTCATCAATCAGATTAGTCAATTCAGTATATAGTTTTGACGTATGCCATATTACCGGCAGCACGTAATCGACGACTTGTTTTTCAACAGGTAATTTTCTAAATTCATCAATAAATTTGTAAAATAAGACTCGAAGAACAAAATTCAAACGATGGCCTACATTGTCGAAGAGCGGACGCTAACCATAAAGACTATGTGATGAATATAGTCATTTGACTCATTTCGTGCGAGTACGAGTGGTCTATGTATCCCACGATCATGACTCATAGTACACGGGGCCACAGTGGTCGTGCAAGAGTCCATCAGTGACCACATTGTCATACATGGCACGTTATCGTAGCTTATGAGAGCACGTAAGATAACATACATGCTCGCTCAATTTAGTCGCTACTGGAAGTTGTTAACTTCGGTTAGGAGAGAGATGGTTTGCGCCACAGATAATGATGGGTCTCTGACGATTTTAGCTGATGCCCCGAACTATTTTTATTCAATCGAGTTGCGATGAAACGAAGGACGTCAACAGCGACGCGTCAGATTACTACTAAAGCCTGGCACGACAATGAACCCAGTGTACTATAGTAATCATTTCTAAACAGGTTTCGATTCAACGGATCGTCTCTCCTTCTGTCCTTGTTCGCTCATAGCATATGTTGTTTGGTCGACCTTGTACTTTTCGCCGGAGCAAGCCGAGGCTCAGAGATTCCGTCAAAACATTCTTCGACAAAATAATGACGCCAATTTCGTTGAGTGCAGTGGGCATAGAAGTGATTCCTGTCCACCCAATCTGATGTTGATACCAGTTTCTCAGGAGGTGCGATGATGTGAACAATCCGGTACATACCTGTGAAGGATTATCGCCAGGAGGTATTGGTTTCATATCTATCCGGTTATGGGGAATAAGTGTTTTCAATTCTCCTTTGTGCCTTTGTTGTTGTTTGTGAGTGACTACAGAGTTCACAACCAAGGTAGACATCCTGCATTGTTGCCTATGTCTAGGTTTAGAGTTACGCTGAGCAGATTAGGGTCAAGTGGGACCTGGAATAGCGGATACGTGCATGGACGATAATGACGTCACAATTCAACGATACAGGTCAACTGGCACACAGGTGTTATGATGTAAACAATCCGGTACATACCTGTGAAGGATTATCTCCAGAGGTTCGGATATTGGTTTCATATTTTCCCTTCATCTATCCGGCTATGGAGAATAACAGTTTTCATTTCTCTTTTGTGTCTATGTTGTTGTTTGTGGGTGACTACAGAGTTCACGATCAAAGGTAGACATTCTACATTGTTGCCTACGTCACTATCAACTGTATGGGTATAAAGTTACGCTCAGCAGATTAGGGTCAAGTCGGCGGACCTGGGATGTCGGATATACGAGCATATACGATTATGACGTCACAACTCAACGATACAGGTCAAGGGGCATACAGGCGGACATGCGGTAGAACCTTACGTATTTTATTAGCAGACAAGACTCCACAGATAACAAAACAAAACAATCAAGCGCGTGGTTCCAACAATGTAGGCCGGAGGTCATAGTATCATATTAGGCCCAGCTAATTTCAAATTGTAAACACTTGTCTGAATAGATGGTCCATATGTTACTTATGATGAGTTTCGGACCACTGATGTTATGGACCATGTCAAAAGTCTTCTTAAGTGAAGAAAGAGGAGAGATGTTCAGCCCTGATTGCATCATAGTCACACCGCAGCGATTATGATAACTAGGTCTATATCTATAACGATAACGATAAAATTCGAGCAGTCACACTGTAGCGAACAAACTCAGCACGGTATATTTTGCTATGCAAATTAGGTGCCACGGGGCATCGAGTATGCTCATATAGATCGTTTACAAACAACGTACTAAACTCCCCAATTTGAATCGATGACATGGACCTCGACGACGAAGAAATGTTACTTCTAATGTTACTGTATAGGAGAAGTGAGCGAAAGAGGTGATATATATGATGTCCACGACATTTAGGAAACGAGGAGAACTCAGCCAATCTTAACAAAATAACCCAGTGACCCACCTCTCATTATGGGTGGAGATCTCGTCGAATTAGTGTGTGTGTGCGCGGTCTATTTTTACTGTTACTTTGTGAGGAATAGAAAGTCAATGAGCAACTCCTCAATAGCGGGGTATGTATCTCATCCGTCACGAACGAGGATCACCGACATGCATCTTTCTCACATCTGCCAGTCTGCTCTCCTCACCTTCAAATCGCTGAACAGCATGGCTCCCAACGACCTCTCAGAGCTCATTGCTGTACACAAGCCTGTTCGATGCCTCCGGTCTTCTTCAAAAGTTACTCTCCGACGAACATGCGACACGAAAACGATGACAGGTCTTTTGAACATGCTGCTCCTGTGATCTGGAATTAGTTACCAGCTGAGCCTCGTTACTCTGTCAATATTATCCTTTTTGAAATAAATTTGAAGACCTATCTTTTCAGGAGCCTTCCTTTGTCAGTTGTAGTGTATATTTTCTTCTGTATTTTTGTACTCGTTCTTACTACATAGGTTTTTTTCTATTTGTGATTTGAATTTTTTAGTCGTTTTCTGTTAACATTTTTCAATAGTTGCATTTACATAAACTATTTGTATTGCTACCATTTTGCTATTTGTATTGTATTCGGTGTAGCCATTTTCCTATATTTGCACTGTGTTTCTACCCTGTATTGCGCTTTGAGTTATCTTGGAAAGCGCTTAGTTTATGAATATCATTTATTATTATTATTATCATCTGTCGAAGTGATCTTGTCCCATGCTCCCTACTTTTCGAGAAATAGACCTAGTTACGGCACAGGGTGTAATCTAATTCCAACCAATGTTGTGAATATGTAGTCGCGGAAATTTACATGAGGTCGATAAATTATGAAAAATTTAGCTTTTTGTAAATTACCAATTATTGGTAAAGGCCATCAGCGGAAATCCTGCCCGTCGGTAAACGTGTTTGTTTGTGTTCGTGTGTGTGCGCGCATGTGTTTAAATGTGTGCGCAAATGCATTGCCAGGTACCAACACTCATCATGTTGCGCATTTGGGAAATGGCACGAGGGGTCTTCCCGCCTCAAGTTTGTTTTCCTCTCGTTTCTGCAAATCGGGTTTGTAGGCCAAACCTGCCAAATCCTTCAGCAGCCAAGTCATAGTCGTGCTCCGCGTTCCAAACTGTTCATGAAACGGTTATCGTCACGGGCCTATCACCAAGACAACACATTAGGAGTCTGTCTGTAGAAGCTCTTCGGAGAGACCCACCAAGTACTCAATCAATTATTATTTTCTACTATTGGCAGCTGCCTTGTCGATACTGATTGTCCAACGGCTTCAATCTGTCATCCAAATAAAACACTTTTCGCGCGATAATGTTCATCGTATGTCCCACCTAAGGAAAACTATGAATATGATATCAGTTTCACGTGTGGAATGTTATCAAATATGTTATTGAAAGTATTTTTAGAGATTATTCCTTGAACATACAGTCTCTCGAAATTGTGAGATTGAAAAATAACACGAGCAAAACTAACGCCGGCGGCAGATTCCTCCTCGCGACCTGACCTTACTTGACTCTCGACAAGAATGTTTCAATATGCGTAGAATCGGCGAACCAGTCACTTATATCTAGATAGAAATAAACAACTGGAGTGCTAATGGTACCGTAGCTCACCTGTTTACTTGCATCCGTGTAATGCACGTGAATGGGGAGGCGTTCCATTTATATGACTTAAAAATTACTATTTGGGCCAATTACCTTTGGATTTGACAACCCACTTGCACAGCTCATGCGCAGGCTATCCGCATATAATACGGCCATATCCTGCTTCTGGCGGAAAGGAATTCCTGTCTATTAGGTCATCATAAATCGTCACTGTGATGATCAGAATAGAACATGGCTCGTTCTGAACTTCAACATGAGAACTTGGAGCTGGAGAATGGACATCTTCTCCTCTGAGCGGAGCTACCATCCACATGTTACGCCCCTTCCAGACCGCTCGCCCATTCCTGCCCCGTTATCAAGTCAAACCAAGAGCGATCGGGTACGGCTGTGCACAAATGAGTGGTATAATTGGAAATCTAATCTGAAAGGGAATCTGATAGGCCTATAGCAACATTACATTAGTGAGAATTTTGTCGACGATTTCGTGACTCGCTCCCCAACGGCAATGCCTCCTTCTCTACACCTCCGGACCGCACTGAGCCCGTGCAGTGCGCCATGCGCTGCGCAGATCTGAATAGCTCGCACACGCGAATAACAACTATATTTTTGATAGGAGATGTCTGGGGTCGCCATACCAATGGGGAGGGTGAGGTCATCCACGAAAGCGTAATTTTTCCACTAACTTTGCCGGGTTCGGACGAAACTTGGTTGAGGTGGACTATATTTGGTCAGGAAAAATATGATGTCTCAGTTATTTTGAAGTCACCAAGCTCTAATTGACATGATTTAATGTGATACTTCGTTTTTGTAAAGAAAATAGGCGGGGGATATAGGCCCACGCGTTAGCGGTTCACTCGCCGCACCTGACTGTGTCCATTCCAATATATAATAGCATAATTATGGTTAGCTATTAAAGCGATGCTATAGGCCTAATACATCTTTTTAACGTTAGTAACCGATGGAATGGAGATTCATTAGCTATCGAATGTCACATGCAATTCAGCCAATTTGGGAAACGGGCCCAAATTTATTCCTAGAGTTGGTTAATCTAGCCTGTATGCACAGGTCTTATACACAAATATGAAATATCGAATGAAATGATTGGCAGGGTATCATAATCTGTTTTGGTGTAACGATGCTTGAGAATACTATTAGTAGATTGTTATGCTCAGACATAATGTCACCTGCTACATTATGACCTCGAGTACTATGTTATAGGTTAATGGTATAGAGATCCTAACAACTCAATACAGACTTGATTATGAAAAACATTCTAAACACAACAAGCGCAATCGTGAATCTTGGTAGCTGGGGGGAAATACCAAGTGGTATTCCATATGTTCTGTGGATTTCCTGTAGTATTCTGGCTAGATGATACATGTACAAGGTACAAAATGTCACATATGCATACTGTGACCTACAGTCACCTATATGATAACGCGGAAACCCGGACATTCTCAATGTTCTGTGTAGTTGATACGTCACATTTTTCGATTACACAACACTTTCTCGTCTACTTTAGGAAGAAAACAATATTCACCATAAAAACCCAGAAAAGGGAGAGTGTTTCCACATCTGTTGTTATATTTATATATTGGAATGTATGGTGTTGGTTATAATTATTTACCAGAGTTCGGCTAGGCTAGGTTACAGGTGTTGTACACAGTGTCTGTTTCAAGATTGGGCATGATTGAGATTTTCGTTGGCTTATTCGGCAGTGGACTGTTTGTTGGCTGTTTGCTGTGTATAGTATTGGTTGTTTTCTTTCGTTGAAATAAAGGATTCATTTGGGGATAATGGTTAGCGTTACCGGATAGGAAACTAGAGTGCCGATGGCACAGTAGCTCACATGGTCATTTGCGATAGTGTAATGCACAAGAGTGGGGAGCTGTTCCGTTCATACGACCCTCACAATTACTATTTAGGCCGAACTTGACGCCTAGATGAACTTTGACTTCGAATACCCAAATACCCTATGGATCATTTCTTTCAGGAATACCGACCAAGTTTCGTGATCATCTGATTTTAACTGCAGGAGAACAATCATTTCGCGAACAAAATCACTGAAATTGACCCAAGATAACCTGTGCTTGACCCAATGGTCAATATCAATACTGACCAACTCTCATGATCATCGAATTCGATCTGTTGGAGAAGTATTCTTTGCATATGGTCCTGAAAATTGACTTTTGGCCACTGATGTATGTGATTCGAACTGATTCGAAGGAGTAGCATTTCACAAAATGGCTCGAATGGCAAATCCATGAATAGGCCTACCCCATAATTAGCATTGGTACCTGATATCAATGAACAATTTTCATGATCATCATATCCAAACTGTAGAAGCATTTGACCAGACGACACTGGACTTAGAGGGTTCCCCAGCCAAGATTCGTCATGATCAGAGCTCATATCAAAGAGGATCAAAAAAGGAAATGTTAGGTCCAAACCCCATCTCGGTACGATGGTCCGTTGCAAAATGTCATGACCTTCAGAGTTTGATCCATAATACTGATTGCGCAATAACTGTGACATCGCGGTTGTATACCTCAGACTATTTCTTATGTATTTTATTGTTTGAGTTAATGTCGGTACATACCTCAGCTTTCCATGAACGATTTCCTCCGTACTTTCCACGGAAGTAACGTAAACTTAATCTGGTCTGGCGTAGTACATTTTAAAAGAGAACAAAAGATATTCGCAGAGTTGTACAACTAGGACATCGATTAATATTGCATGCTGGGATGCTTTCAGTTTGCATAATCACCATAGTACAAACTTCAAAAGCATGTAAGTGATGTAACTCTCTAGCGGTAGATCGTATGAACCTCGGGCTTGGATCGATATGATAAGTTTTCAATCCTCCATGAGGCTTCGTTATTGACGATCCTTGTGGAACCAATCGAATTCCCGACCACCCTAGTAGGCTAGTATATGTAGCATCGCTAGAGGAGAAGCATTTAACAAATTGTCACAAAATTGCCCAAATGGCCAGCCCACCAGACGACTTTGGACCTTCAATCCTTGAACACACTATATGTAGCATTGATACCCGATAATGATGACCAACTTTCATGATCACCAGATTTTAACTCTTGGAGAAGCCGCATTTGGCAGATTTTTACAAAATGGTCCGAATGGCCGGCCCACCAGATGACCTTGGACCCACATTAGTGGGCCAAGTTTCATCAATATCCATCGGAGGATGCCGGGAGATTAGCAATTTGATGTAAATTGTTAACAGATAGACATGCATGATCACAATAGTTCACCTAGCTGTACTGCCGTATGTCTAGGGTGAGCTGAAAACACATATGGTAGGTATCCATTTCGCTTCGTCCCTTATTTAGTGATACTGATCCATCTCAGAATCACGATACTCAGTTGTCCACTGAACAGCTGAATCGAAGAATAACATTTATTGGACAGTGTTGATGGACACCACTTACGTAGGAGAGAAGGGTGAATCCAGTGGTCATACAACCCTGGCCCAGTGAAGGAATTGTCAACATGTGGAGGATAATCTTCAAAGTGGACCGGAGGCAGTAATATATTTCCTCAGTTCAAGACGGTCGGATTTCCCCAAGGTAGAAAAAGTACATAGGCTAGAATCCAAGTGATCCCTAAACCTCCTCGCTCCGTCTTTGCAGTGTCTCCAGATCGTATAAATTATGTAAATAGTTCCACCTAATATTGCCTCTGAGTGCACTGACCTATACGAATAATAGAAGGATTAGGCTATAACGAAATAATTGTGATACAATGATCGAAGTTTGATATATTATTCAATATTTTCAATGGGATGATCAGCAATTTAGGTCTGATTTAATAATAGCAATAGATTGGATGTGACTTCGCCCAAGGCGATTCCTATAGCGTGGACGTGTCCCAAGTTATCCTCGGTCAGTTGTTTTGACTGGGATGATGTGATGAACAAGGTAACATTCTCAACATACAGCGGGCACCCCACTCCTTGATTGGACGTGGTCATTCACCATCTAGATGTGTGGCTATTTTCGTGATTCTAGCAGCGCACCCGATGGTGTATGTCAAAAGAATTTCGCAATATCGACATCCTCATGGGACCATGTGTCTCGCTGGCATTAGGTGGGTAGACTTTTATTCATCGACATCCGGCCTAACGGAAACAGAAATTCTCCGTTATACTGTTGAACTTCTCAGACTAATGGTAGACCATATTCCTCGTCAAAATTGGAACAAGAACGCAACAATGCGTAGTGATTCCGTGCCTTCCTGCCATGGAAAAGAATTCCAACATAATGACAATGACTTTGCATCAGACCCGGAAAACATAGGGATGATGTGCTCCATATTGCCAACCTACATATCAAGTTCGGAGTCTCTGTAACCTTTCGTTCACTAGTTATAGTGTTACAAGATTCTTAGACTCTGAACTCTGTTGACCTCAGCTGACCTTGGACTGAACCTCAAAACAATAGGTACCATACATACTATATGGCCAACCTACGAACTTTTCGTTCACCAGTTATCGTGTTCACAAGGTTTTTAGACTTTGACCTATAATGACCCTAGATGACCTTGAACCGGACCCTGAAACAATAGAGATCATGTACTCTGTATAGCCAACCTACATATCAAGTATGTAGTCTCCACACCTTTTCGCTCACTATAGTTATCGTGTTTTCAAGGTGTTTAGACTTCGATCTATGTTGTCCTCAAGTGACCTTAGACCAGACCCCCAAACAATAGGGATCATGTACCTCATATGGCCAATCTACATACCAAATATAGAGTCTCTGTACATCCTCGTTCACTAGTTATCTAGATCTGAAATGCAACGTGGTTTGAGGCTGGCAGTTATCAGGCCGAGTCTTCGTCAAATTGCGTCAATAATGCCACAGTGGGTCTACTATGAGTAACAGCGGGTGGTACGTAGTCTTTCAAACTCATCATGACATCCCAAACA